>JBCFXI010003143.1:0-11870 GCA_038496175.1 Ampulex compressa
TATATATATTAAACAGTAGTGGTTTAGGTAGATATAAAGTTAGTATGGAATAAGCTAAGACACCGCACGTGAGGCACCGAGTCTCCCGTAATAATCGAAAGCCGAGGAAATGAATTCGCATGGTGATTACGGTAGTGGCGTGTACACGTCCCGGTGTGTTTACAGGCTTTAATTTTATGCGAGCACTTTTATTAATGGGTTACTTGGCCGAGTGTATTGCCGGGTCTGATACGAGGAATCGAGGGCCAGGTGTTCTGCTCAATTTAGGCAGGTCAAAGGATTTGCGGACCAAGTGCGAGCGGGACGTCTGGGTGGTTGGCCCACTAAACGAACAATGCGTAAAACGCAAGATATTTAGCAGTCCGCAAACCAGACTGCAGGACCGACGCCCGAATGCACGAGTGCCAATTAAGAGGTGCTCCAAATCGGCAAATAAAACGCGGAATTATTTTCGAAGCGGTTCTCATCGAGTAAACACGGATTTGGCCTTTTCGTAAAGCGAGAACGAAAATTGTCGGGGCGGTTGGGCGATTTAGAAATCGGGCGGTAAAGTAATTGGTATACACGGCATCTGTTCATATTTGACACTGTTCAATATTTGCAGCGATTTAACAATTAAGTAATGCAAGGACAATTTGACGTAATGCTGATGCTTTTCGAGTTGGAATTCACACACAATGGCCGAGATTTAAACAAAAGGCAAAAAGACAAAAGACGAAACGCAGAATACGTGCGCATTTTATATACATATATATAAATATATAAATAATATATATATTATTTTATATATATATATATACGTACTCAGCGTACACTCTTCAACAAAAACGAAACGCGATTATTTAGCTCTATACTTTCCGGACAAATTAGCGCGAGTTGGTTGGCCGAGTAGCGGGAAAAAATCTGGGTCGGCTATGTCGAAAATAACGTAATAAATGGATCAACATTTACACGCCGGCGAACAGCTTTGCCGGATCGCTGCGTACCCACAATCGAATGTTGTTCATTAATGCCCCGTGCATGTGCATAAATATCAATTACGCGCGAATGGTTGTGGGCCCTTAGAGCGCGTCGTGCGTTTTAAATTCAGCAACCGGTCTATGAGCCACTCGTTTAATTTCATTTCGAATTACCATGCGCTCACCATCGCATTCTACGATTGCGTAACAACTTGTTGCGACACTCCCGTTTTTCCCACGGACAGTATTTAATTTGGAGAATATCAACAGGTATGGAGAGCGCGGATTGTGAAAATTAAAATCTTAAAGTGCACCGTGGGCAACGTCGGACACGCCCATCCTTATTATGAGTTATTAAAGTAATTCGTGCCACTTATGGAAGTACCTACCACACGTGGGCGCCTAGGCGTAAAATTAAGGGGATGCGATATTTAATAGTGTCACATTTTATACCCGAAACTATTATAGCCCGCTCTCTCTCTTTCTCCGCCGCTCATATTTATGTTTTTGTTTTTAATTTTCCTTCGACGCGCGTTTGAAATAACGTAGAGCATAAGGCTGCTTTTTTACTACGCTTGGCATAAAGTTAAGTATGTAGACAACGGTCAGCGAAGTAATGAAATAGCATTGACATCCTTCGTATTATGTTTGTTTTATAAATATAAAAAGTACATCTGTTTAAATATAGAAGTTTTATAAACGCAAAAAAAGATTTTTTAAATAAGCTTCGATGTAAAAGACGAGTACATTTTTAGCCTCCATCGTCTTCTCTCCCGAAGTATTATAATTAATCGATGCGCTCGCGATATATACTAGATGGCTGCAGCTTTAAACGGTAATTTCTTTCGAAAAACTTAAGGCTGCTTTAAGAAAGAACCTCCGTCCCCGATTCTGTGTTTATAGAGGGTAGTAATTCGAGACAGCCCCGAAGGGAGAGTGGGGTAAGAGTGGCTACCCTAGGTTATACCTGCGAAAATCTATTCAGTTCCGTACTCGTCTAGCGTTCACGAAACACGTCCCCGTTCTCTATTCGCAACGATCCTCGGGAACGTTGGGCTCGGATTTCATTTTTATTCGCACACAAGCTCGCGCTCCTTGATTCGGCGAGGCCAGCTAAGGTTCAACGAGCGAAACTTGCAGCATTATCGCACAGTGTCGGTTGGTGATGCTCCGGCGCGATCGCGCGATACAAGTTGAATCGAAGCACCATGTCATCGAGTCGAAAAAGTCGAAAAAATCGGAGTTTGCGTCGAAATATTTTTTGAGAGGAAGCACCGACAAAGCTCTTCGAAGTAGATTCTAACACGAATTCCCACGTGGTCTTTTTCCAAGTTTCACGGGGTACGGTGATAATATCGATGGCAGAAGAGTTTACAAGTGCAGATACGACTTTGGTTCCTCCTTTATGATTGCAGGATGGATGTACCACGTCGTTGATTGTACAGTGTTAGGTATAACGAGACAACAGAAGCAGGCCATAGCGATCCACTGCTTGCAAAAGTCCATCGAGGCAGAGCCGAAAAGCGGGCAAAGCCTTTACCTGCTCGGACGTTGCCTCGCTGCTTCTGGAAAAGTTCACGATGCCTTTATCGCATACAGGTAATTACACTCGAGCGCTAATTCCACGGTCCTTTCTTCTCGCAGCCCCTCGGTCCTGCAACCTCGGTGATCCGAGACTCGTCGTCTCAACCCCGACTACGCGTTTTGACAGAGGGATATTTGTGCCGTAGAAACTCCGTTGAAAAATCGGAAGGAAACGCGGACACGTGGTGCAGCATAGGTGTTCTGTACCAGCAGCAGAATCAGCCTATGGATGCGCTCCAAGCCTATATATGCGCTGTCCAATTAGACAAGTCCCATTCGGCTGCCTGGACTAACCTGGGGATCCTCTACGAGAGCGTCAGCCAGCCCAAAGACGCCCTGGCGTGTTACGTCAACGCATCAAGGTAATGCAACTGGCATATGTGCGCACCACCTCTTTTACCATTAAAACCATGTGTCTGCCTGAAAGTGTCTCCTATTACATTTCATACACGTCCCCGTATCATCGAAACCCCCGTATCCTCTCGTGTTCGAAACAACGAGCACCACTAGCACTAAATCGATCTTATCCTTCGCGATTGGCACACGTAGCAAACGATCATGGATCGATTTTTTAAAAAATTCACTATCCTGACCTCGTCTTCGAATTTTTCCAATCACCGTCCCGAACTCGTCGCGTTCCATGGGCGAGGCTAAAGGTCGTCTTCTAACACACAAGGTATGGTCAATATCGAGCAGTTTTTGCATACTTTAATCGATTCTCCATCCGGTCACTTTGGAGTTAGAATTCGGTCGAGGAAACTCGAGATTCGTGGTATTCGTGGTAAAGGTAAGGTTCGTCGATGTTGCTGTAATCATTATTGTACCTCTTGTATATTGTTGGTCTCTATAGTATTGCCAATAAATCTCCTACTTCACCTCGTACGAGGGGTGTCGTGTAACGAGCAGTCACGAGTAAGTCGAATACCAGGTTTACGTTTGCCGAAACTCAAAAGCTCACCTGGTCACGCGGTCTTTACGCGGGTTAACGACATCAGTTCTTTTTATCGACAGGGGCAACAACAACACGCCCAGTTGCACGGGCACCTTGGCTGGGTTGGGCGGTGCGAAGTCCGGCGGCAACACCCCGATGAACCCATCCCTCCAGCAGCGCATCAACTTCCTCCAGAGTCACTTGAGCCAAGCACCAATGCCTTCCGTCGCTACGAAGTGAGTCTGTTCTCGCCTAAGCCTGTCTCACGTTGTTCTTCGATAACGCGTCCTTGTAATCGAGGATTTCCTTGCAGTATCCGCTTGCGATATGTCGAACACTGCGATTTCCAACGGCGATTCGAGATTGTCCTCTTTAGTATCAAACTTTATCCTGGAACGTTGTGCTTTTCTCGCGTTTCACGAATTTTTATAAGGAACGTGGCAATGAATTTTTTTTAATTTTAACGCTAAACTTATCAGCCACTTTCTGGAGATATTTATGTATATATATGATGTATATCTTTAGAGAAAAAGGGTATTGACGCTTTAATGGCCGCTCACGCAACGTGTGTGTCATATTAAAGTGTTGACACTATTAAAACGAGGACGAAAGAAGAATGTCGATAGATCGATTTATCGATCCGTGCGCTGCGAGAAAATCATGAAAAATCTCAGAAGTGACCGCGCCTGAGATTCTACGATTTTTCAAAGAAATCACTGACCGGTCATGGTAGGAATAGTGTTAAACATGGCTTGCAGCGTTTAAAGTGTTAAGAAGGGATAAAACGAATCACATTCTGCGATAGAATTATGGGAAATTTTAAAAAATGATCACTTAGGAACCACAGTTTTCTTTTTTATGAAACGATCGAGCGGTCATTTTATATAGGTTTATATAGGTTTAGTGTTAAGAACATAGCAGTGTCTCGATTATTCGAGGTGTTGGGATTCGGAAGTCACCTGGTCATCATCGAAGACCAGTCCTTTACAGGATCATGACTTGAGAAGATTTTCGTGACGAAACGGGGAGTTGATGAGGGAGAAAGTTTTTTATAACACACATCACTATTGAGAGTCTTTCGAAAGCGGGCTTAGGATTAAATCCCTCGGAGAATGCGTCGAAGCTGCGCGTGACGTTTCGACGTGAATAATACACAAATCAGCGCAAGATAACGCACTTTTGTTTGCGCGCGGGCGGTAATCTCTCTTAAGCCGAGATAAGGGGCCGAGGCCTAGACGCAGCATGTTTTTTTGTTCTTTTGCGAAAAACGACGCGAGCGGAAGGATACTTTCGTGCATAAAGCAACGCTCCCGATTAAAACTCGAGGAACGACCTTGCTGAATTTTTCGCTGACATCGGACGATCCTCCTTCCTCCCGCAGGAGGCGGCAGTTGCCGTCTATAGAAGAAGCTTGGAACTTGCCTATCAGCGCTGAGATGTCCAGTAGACAGCAGCAGCAGCAGCAACCACCTAGTGGGCCCGGTTACAAGTACGGCTCGGCGCCTTCTGGCCCACCGCCTCCTTATCCCCAGGGCCAAGGACAAAATCTCAATACAAAGAGGTTCAAGGTAATTATCAGCAGCGATACCCCCTCCACGGCTGCGTTTAACCGTACACTCCATTGACACACTCGCGTCATTGTTCCTGCGACTCGTTAAGAATGTCCCTCGTTGAAAAGCTTTGCTGTTATTGGATCTAAATTGGAACCTTGAAGCTGGATACTTGTATAATGAATATTGGCGATTGTTTACACGAGTGTTGTATATGGTAATTGTTTGTTGTATTTGGTAATTGTTGTATATGGTAGTTGTGTATGTATAGTTTCTGTTTTTTTTTTTTTTTTTCATGATTGCTACAGAGCACACGTTAGCTGATTTAAGGTGCATCGCGGTGCACTTGAGATATGAAATACGTGTACAAATCGCACGACATACTTTTCGAGGATATTTCTTCTCGAATCTTCCGCGCGGATGCTCGAACCTTTATTCGATGTACAAGCACAGCTTTTTATTTCGTATACTCCTTCTTCTTCGGCTATCGTTGAACTTTGGAGAAGTTATGGTCGATGTACTGAGGCGTAGAAAAGTAAATCGTGCGAGATAAGTCGCGGCCTCGTAAGTTAAGCGCCAGAACTTCTGGTACCAAGTGTCTTAAGAGTAGATGCTCGAGACGCGCGTCGTTGGTTCGACTCGCTGGAATCGCGATTTCTAATCCCACGTAAAATTAACGAGAGAACACCTTCGAACAGCCAGGAGAGGAGCCGATATTCCCCGGTTCCCAGCAGCAGAGGCCGCCCTTTTACCTCTCCCCTCAGCAGTTGCAAATGCTGCAATTCCTCCAGCAAAACCACGGGAGCCTGACGCCTCAGCAGCAGGGGCTCCTCGCCCAGCTGCAGCACCAGTACAAGTCGATGCAGCAGCATCAGCAGCAAATAAGACTGCAGCAGCAGCAGGCGGCTCAGAGGGGCCTCAGGCCAGGCCAGCCCGGCTACCCAAGTACTTATGCTCACACGCAGATAGGACAGCCTGGAGTGATTAAGAATTATGGAATTCCCCAGCAACCGGTAGGCTAATCCTCTTTCTTCACTTTCTCAGCATTAAATTGATCAATTCAGTTCTATTATAATTGTATATAAACTGTATATAAACGGACTTAAGGGGGGTGCGCCGTTTAAAAGTTTGTTCTTAAAAACGCTATAAAATGAGTCTACGTCGATGTTTAAAAGAAAATCTTCTTTTATCGTGAAGGTTGGAGTCTGCGATTTAACCTTTTTGCTGCTACGTGCGACTAGAGTCGCTCTGCATAAAATGCCACTGACATACTACGGGCGACCACGGTCGTTCTCCACAAAATTCTGTATTATAACGCCATATTATATTCCGTAATGTTATTTCTTTCCTAATTACAATAAAAAATGGGCGCGTTGAGAAGTTACAAATGGCCTGTTTTGAGGAAAGTCTCTTTTTTCGAAAAACACCTTCCAAATAATCGCTCGTGGTGAAAGGGTTAAGAACGAAAAGACCGTACAAGTTTCAAGCAAATCGGTCTTGCCATGTCCTATAATTTAAAAACAAACCAGTGGATGGTCCACCCCATATAACTGTACTTATAACCAACAGTATTTATAACCGATGCCTCCTCCATTCCCATCAGTTGCAGCAGGGTGGTACGGTCGCGCTGCAGACAGGATTCTCAGACTCCAACGTTGGGTACAACACCGCAGCGACCGGGAACACGCAGACACCAGGAATGCCTTATAAGTCCGCCTCCGACCCCAATTACCCCCAGAGACAGCTGAGCTCCGGTCAGTTCAACCAGTATCAGCCTAATCAGTACGCCGCCCAGGGCTACACTCAGATCTCATCGACGACGAGCAACTATCCCGAGGGCTCGGCGGGGAACAAGGATCTGGGAGTGACGGACCAGGAGCTCCAAGCCTTGCTCTCCCAAAAGGACATCGCGACGTCCCTGGCGGAGGACCTGCTGAAGCACTTCGGCTCCGAGGACCTCGACGTGAAGGAGGAAACGCCTAATATCATGAACAACGGCACCTTGAGCTCCGGCCCCTTCTCGCCCTCGAACCTCGAGGAGAGCACGGAGAAGATAAAGGAGGTGAAGCTCGAGAAGATGGACGACACGCAGCCCTCGTCGACCTCGAAGCTGGAGGCGTACGAGAAGAGCAAGGGCTCGGCGCCGGGCGTCGAGACGGTGAAGTGCGAGGCGACCTCGAGTACGAACAAGGCGGAGAATAGGGCGGAGCCGGTGCTGAAGCTGGAGAGTCTGTGCGAGGCGCAGCCGGAGCAGGAGTTGAGTATAGAGATGAACTCGAAGGCGATCGTCGAGGCGTGCAAGGGCCAGGGGTTGAAGGGCGTGCCCAACTGTTCGATACTGAGCGACCGCTCGCCCCCTCCAGCGCCGCCTGACCCACCTAGTCAGAGACTGACGAAGGAGCAGCTCCTGCCGCCAACGCCAAGCGTGTACCTGGAGAACAAGAAGGACGCCTTCAGTCCCCAACTGCAGGAGTTCTGTCTGAAGCACCCTATAGCCGTGATACGGGGCCTGGCGGCGGCGCTGAAGCTCGACCTGGGCCTCTTCTCGACGAAGACCCTGGTGGAGGCGAATCCGGATCACGGCATCGAGGTGAGGACCCAGATGCAGCAGACCAGCGACGAGAACTGGGACCCGGTTATGGGGAGGAAGGTGTGGGGCTGCATCAGCCATAGGAGTCACACGACGATAGCGAAGTACGCCCAGTATCAGGCGTCGAGCTTTCAGGAGAGCCTGAAGGAGGAGAGGGAGAAGTCCCAGGGGATACACACCTCGAATCTTTCCGACTCCGATTCCAAGGACAGTACGGGCGCGGTCAGGAGGAAAAAGAACGCTTTCGGACTGGCGGGCCGGCCGGGCTCGAAGATGCTGCGTTTTGGGACCAACGTAGATTTGTCGGACGAGAGGAAGTGGAAGCCACAGCTGCAAGAGCTCATGAAACTGCCCGCCTTCGCCAGAGTCGTATCCGCGGGGAATATGCTCAGCCACGTTGGCCACGTTATTTTAGGGATGAATACCGTTCAGCTGTATATGAAGGTACGTTTTCTTACTTTTTTTTTCTCCCACAAGGTTAGGATGCGTATTTAAAGTATGTTTGATTAAGGTCAGTGAGAGATAACGGATATAGTCGGGGCATTGAATTAAATTCGACAAAGCAAATTTATGCCAAATGACCTTAGCAGTCGGTGCCGAAAAATGAATGTAGAAAAAAAAAGCTAATTTATTGGCCAGCAATTACGTTAGCCGTTGAATTTATCCCTTTGCACTGAAGCGAACCAGCAACTCGAGATGTTTTCAGTTTACTTCGCGAATTTCTTACGGCTAACTTAAAATGACTGCTGACACAATTAAACGTTTTAATCATGAACATCTTTACGATTTATCGCGTAAAACCGAGTGGTGAGTAAGAGGCACATTTCGAGCCGTCATGTGAAATCATGTGCTGAGTCAGAGGCACCTCTCGAGTGCAAAGGGTTAAATTAATGTTTTAACCTGACGTCCTATAAGAGCCCAGCTTAGTAACGCCGGATGAAGCGCGTTAATTCTAAAGTGAACTTACCGATGTTTCTACACCGCGTGATTATTCTTCCATTACTTCATTCAGGTGCCTGGTAGCAGAACTCCTGGTCATCAGGAGAACAATAATTTCTGTTCGATCAACATCAACATCGGACCCGGTGACTGCGAATGGTTTGCGGTACCTGACGCCTACTGGGGCATTATCTGCGCCCTTTGCGAGCGAAACAATATAAATTATCTCCACGGCAGTTGGTGGCCATCGCTGGAGGACCTGTACGAGGAGAATATACCGGTATACAGGTTTCTGCAGAGGCCAGGCGATCTCGTGTGGGTGAACGCAGGTGAGCGAAGAACCAACGCGATATCGAGTAGCATCGAAATACCGGGAGCCTTTTACAGCACCTAAATTACGACACTCCTCGTCTCAGGTTGCGTGCACTGGGTTCAGGCGGTCGGTTGGTGCAACAACATCGCGTGGAACGTGGGACCCCTGACGGCCCGCCAGTACCAACTGGCCATCGAGCGATACGAGTGGAATAAGCTGCAATCGTTTAAGTCTATAGTGCCAATGGTTCATCTCTCCTGGAACCTAGCCAGGAATATCAAAGTGTCGGACCCGAGACTGTTCGAGTTGATTAAGAACTGTCTTTTAAGGACAATGAGGCAGTGTTGTTTAATATTAGAGTTTGTGAAAAGCAAGGGCGTGGAAGTTCGATTTCACGGAAGAGGGAAGAACGAGGCGTCGCATTACTGCGGACAATGCGAGGTAAGATCATTTATATAGAATAAATAGAATAATAAATTAACTAATTAATAAATCTATAAATTAATTGACTATTCAATAAATAGAATATAGAATAAATAGTTATAGAATAAAGGAGTACGATTAAAGTGTATAATAACACGTAATATAATACTTTCTTCTCGATAACTTTATGCTCTACGTGCTCGATATGAGATAAGAGAAATAGGGAGATATATTTTTCTAAGCTTTCCACCTTCGCGAAGGGATACTAATGCCGATCTTGCACCTTCTCTTTTCAGATCGAGGTTTTTAATATACTCTTCATAAGGGAACAAGAGAAGCGGCACGTGGTGCATTGCATGGACTGTGCGCGCAAACAATCACCCTCTCTGGAGGGCTTCGTTTGCCTAGAAGAATATAGGATGCGCGATCTGATGGACGTTTACGACGGTTTCACCTTACATTTATCCCTGACTGCTTCCTCATCTGCTCAGACTAGCCAGTCCTCCTGAGGCTACATGCAACACAGATATCTGGACTTCCTGGGCACCTTGCAGTGAACAGGAAGTCTTGGTATCTGTGTTAGGAACTTTACGATAAGCATTATTCTGGTACCTGAGGGCTACTTTAAAAAAGAAGCTAGAAGATTCTACGAGTCGGGCTCTGATATCGCGCCAAACCACTGTTCCCGTGCCGACCTCGGGATACCCTCAAATGTACGGCGATTTATGGCGACCCAAGCGTCATCGGTGTCCCGATAATTCAGCGAGCACTATTTGTACAAATAATTAGCTTAACGTTCGATGATCTTAAAAAAGGAAAAACAGGTAAAAAAAAAGAAAAGATGGACAAGAGGTGAAAACATCTCGATTCTCGAGCGCAACGCGCGAGGGATTTTTTTTTCTAGCTCTCAGGTAATGGAGTTCGAGCGAATGAACGAGGATGAAGAAGAAGAAAAAGCAAAACGAGAGAAGACTGCGTTTTCACTTGTAAATTACGTGGCACGTGTAATCTTTTTACGTTATCGCCGTGTCGGTAAGGAGCTACGCGAGGAAGGGTGAAAGGAAGGAAAAAAAAACACAGTGGACATTAGTTACCGAACTTGACCGCGTTTCTTACCTAGTTCTGTTTCGATGGTAAGGGCCTCCAAAGCTGCTTCGAGCTTGAATGTTCTTTTATCGCTCGTTCGCAGTATCGAACCGATGTCCATTCGATCGTGAGTTCCGAAACGACCTTTAGAACCATGACGATACGAGGGACGGACGAAGAATCGAGGTTCGCGGCAAATGTTATTCACTGCCAGTTACGAAATACGTTAAAGGATTACACTTAGTTCAAATGATGAACAATTACCTGTCGTTAACTATTGTTATAAATTAGAATATGTACGAATGTAAGTAACGCGAAGCTGCTCAAAATACTTGTACATTTTTGTATACAAAACCGGAGGGGGCGATCGAGGAAGCCTTGCGGACATTTTTCGAGGCGACGTTTGCGTATCCTACTGCCAATGATGACATTAAGGGTTTTGGGGAGGGATAATATACGAGGCAGTGCTCGAATTCGACGCGAGTCGGAATCGAGCTGCGGGACGAGTAAGAGGATGTATAGAGCTAGACGCGTTGAACACCAACGTAAAGGCGAGTTTCCAAGCGACGTCCTACCAGTTCGAGGCGGGTAGTTTGAAAGTCCCCGCGGAAACACAGCCATGACCTATATCTGGGTCACGTGACGTTCAACGCGTTTTAAGGAGAATTAGTTAATTTGGCCGTCATTGGAGGATTGGGTAAAGCTTATAGTACGTTCGATAATCGCGTAAAATCGCTGACCCCGGCCGATGGCATCTCGTCTCGTTGGTCATAATCAGCTCCTGGGTCGGTTTTATGTTAATTATCATCAGGGGCGTAGGGGGCGGGGGGGTGGGGGGCGTACGAAAATACTCGCGGATCCGTCTGATCTCGAGTGAAATCGTATTTTAATAGGAGTAACGTACCTTCACAAACAGTCTCGTCAATTTATCTCGGCGTTTCTCGACGCCGGTGCGTACGTGCCAGAGGGTATACCCACCGCGCGCGTGGTTATAATCAGCGCGATTCCCTTGTTCCGCCGGACAAAAATGTATTTTCGCAAAAGCGCGAGGGAGAGGCGGAGAGGAAGGAAGGAAGGAAGGTAGGAGGAGAAAAGGGAGGGGGGAAAAGGGAAAAAAGTAGATAGCCTGCACCGATCGTAGGATCCTCGGGAAAGGATGTATTTTTGAAAACCTAACAAAAGGACGCCAGCTCCGCGCCGCGTTGGCTTCCCGAAGGAGGATAGACGTGCATTATCCCTTTTATACGCTCCAATAGCCATAATCGGGCGGCCGCGTTGATCGAATCGCTTTAGCACCCTGGGCGCTAATGTAATCCGGAGGGTGGAATTAATCCGCGGCGCAAATACGGTTGTACGTTCAGAGACTAACGATCCATGAGTATTTTAATTCATGCACGCAATGATCTCAACGCACGACGTTGGCGGGCCCACCATGGCGCGCCGATGTTACGAACTGACTTGACAACTTCGACTAACGATTAATAAATTATATATA
>JBCFXI010003144.1:0-11866 GCA_038496175.1 Ampulex compressa
AAACGAAAAGCGCGTGCCGGACAGATTTCCAAGACCAGAAATTTTTATAGAAAACTAGAGAAAGCAATAAAAGCCTTTATTGCGGAAGAAGATTTCGTTGATATCCTTCTTCAACCTTCAAAATTCGCACAACGTGTTAATTAATCTGTCTCATCCTAGGGGAGTGTCGCGTAGGCACGTTGCCCCCGAAAAACCGCGAATCTTCGTAATATAAATTAATATAAAAATCAGTCCCGACGGTAGATCGTGACAAACACACACGCGCGCGCGCACAAAGTTAAATTCAATCAAAATATTAAGAAATGAATTTGTGATTAATATAAATTTATTAGGAAATCGGCCGCTGCGTTACCATTTTGATATATGAGAATCTATTTGGGTATCGTTATAATGTCTTCCGGCATAAAGAAAAGAAAGAAAATAGACATAAACAGAAAACCGATATAGACACGACAGAAAAAAAAAATTGACTAACGTCAATCAGCCAATATATTGGGCGGACCAGACCCATGGAAGACTACCTTTTTTGCCTGAGAACTTACTCTATCACGTTAATTATATCCAAATTACTTGTCACGGAGTAAAACACTACTCTGAAGGTCATGGGCCGCTTATTAGCAGTTATTTGGGATATCATTTCGGCGGCGTACGTCTCTGCTTAACCAATTCGAGACGACGATGCATATCGCCTTCTATTCATACAGCCTAAACGAAACTTATTATCTTAAGCCTTCGCTGCATGCGTATTCATAGTGTTTTACATGTAAAATTGGCTTCAGATAATTTTTAGATTTTTTGGTACAGAGTGAAATCAATGCCAAATTTTGTTTTCCTGTACTTTACAGATTTCATTAGTTCCAGAAAAATCTTATTTCGACGATTAGTTTACTCAGAATGATTGTTAATTGCACATTACTGTCACTGCACACACGGTGTGTAGGCCGTCTTATAGCCTCGGAAATCCATTGCACAGATGGTGTGCAGTCGGTCTCGAATGGGTTAAGGAGACTCCTCATGCTCTACTTTCTAGACCCGTTCAAATCGGTGTCTTGACTACGAGTACTTCACGCTACTCGACGGCTTATGCACGCGATCCCCATTCTATTTTAATCACGCGCGTGAATTTCATCTTAATTTACTACACACTAAATGTTATCGACAGGTTACAAGGTAAAGTGTAAAGTACACTATCCTGATAAGGGAAAAAAATTTTTCTATTGTTTCCACGTAAATCACTTTAGACCGTTAGAGCAACGTACCCATAGAAAAAAATTTCTTTTTGAAATCATTCATGCATTTACTAAATCTCTTAAATTTTATCCTACTGCCAACAGAAATGCCGATAAAGTTATTAGTTATTTAAAGATATATTTTGTTGTATATGTTACGCTACGCATTGGCCATATTATAAATTTTGTATGGTTTCACAGTTGTCACTAAATTTATATTACTTGTAGGATATGAAAATGACTTTCGGTTTTAGGGTCAATTTGAAGAATTTTTTAACAGAAGAATCGTTTGAACAAATAGATAATTCTTTTGTAGTAAAATATGATTATTGAAATAACTAATTCTATACAATTTGATTTGGGTTCGAGCTTCTTTCCGCTTCGAGTTCTACGCATTGGTGTATGCGACTTATCAAGTTAACTCTTTGAGGTACAGGATTTCAGATCAAAAATAGATCCATGTGGCACAGGAATTTTATCGGGTTTTAAATTAAACAAAACTATTTTTATTAATAAAGGTATAACATCATTTTATCGGGTTTTAAATTAAACAAAACTATTTTTATTAATAAAGGTATAACATCATGTAAAAACATAACAAAATAGTAATAGTTAATTAAATTTGTTGTTACTGGGCGCGGCTCAAATAGTCCCACCGTGCCACATAGGTTTATGTATGGTACTTGTTAAAACACATATTTTTTCCCAAACACAAGGACACTTTGCACACAGTACAAAACCAGAGTGTTCAAACTTCCATTTTTTTGTACTATAAAGTGCAGATCGTTTACGAGACGAACGTTCTGGTAAATGTTTTGAACCTCGCTTTCTTATTTCTAATGAAACGTTAGGTTTATGTTTCCGTATTTGGACTGATAATGAATTATTGGTACACTTAGTTAATGCGCTATTATCTATAAATGTTTAATTAATAAATCCTTCGGCACATTGACCTTTAAATACTTTTAATGTGATTGTTTTACCCAATTGTTTATATAAAATATATGCATTAATGACACACGCGTCAAGGAAATAAAAGAATATACGGTGCCACCATTTCTTACTCTGAAGATCAAGGCTGTAATTATACATTAATTGATCAAATTTATCTACTGCATTCATATTATCATTATAATCCGCGATCAACTAAGGACAAGTAATCGATTTTCTAATTCCCATACGATTTCTTCTGTATACTATGCAAAGTTGATTTGGACTGTGAAAATTTGGAAGAAAGAGGACGGGCTTATCGTCTATCCACTGTGTTGCCATTATTCCCGTATCACTTACAAGTGATTCATATTCTCCTCGATTTTTCATATTTATACTGAAGGATGGCAAATACTTTCTCATTTTATTAACAACGCGAAAAGCATTGATTGTTTAGATTTTAAGTTTTCTAATAAATTTACACTTGTAAAATAATTATCAAAATAAATTTTATGTTCTTTTTCAACTAAATTCGAAGTAATAGTATTCACAACTTTCTCACCAAGATTTTTTGTTATTTGATTGCTAACTTTTCCAGTATATACATCAAATCTGTAGCAATAACCCGATTTATCTGCCAGAAGCCATAATTTGTATCCTCTTTTGATTGGTTTTTTCGGAAGATATTGTTTGATCGAACTACGACCTTTAAATTTTATCATAGATTCATCGATCGCCAAACTGAGACCAGGACTATAATTTTATTTGAAATTTTCTTCTATCTTGACCAAGAATGGACGAATTATGTACAGTTTATCATAGTTGGCACTCTCTCTTGCTGGAGTTAGGCTATTAACATATAGACGAATATGGCTGAGAAGCCACCCAAAACGATGTACATTAATTCTTTGACATATGTATTCATTCCATAAATATGCTTTAGAGCTCCAGGCATCTCTGTAACTCGGGAGTTTATTGATTCCCATTAGAAAATTTGTACCAATAAATGCGCGAATTTCTTGGTCATCAGTTCGCTTGAATCTTTTGCCTTGCTGTATTGTGTATAAATTCGTTTGAAAAACGATGGACTGAATAATGTCCTCAGTCAAAAATGTGCAGCACACGTCATATGGTGATGGGACTGGCAAATCTGTGATATAGCGAGTCGGACCAAAATCTGTAGAACATTCTCCCGCTGGAATTGATTGTCCGTCAGGTGCTACCTTTAGGTACTCCTTTCTACTCCTTTAGGCGGTATGGTTCTGCTGATCCGGTGACCGCGTAGTTCTATCTATAGGAATATCGTCTTCAGATTCATCCGAAAATGAAAGTATGCGTATTTCCTTTCTTATTGGCGCGAATAATTCCGAGTCATCAGAATTATCAGCTTCAGGATCGATGAAAGATTCTTGATCTGAAGTTATTTCTTCAGTTATTTCTTCTGATCGCATGTCGTCTTCATTTCCGCGATTATGCAGTTTGAGGTTAAAAATTTTCGAAGACGCACTTGAGCGATTTGTTCTTTTCATTTTGAAGTTGAAGGGTAAAAAATTACCCATACTATATTCAAACCACAATTATATTTATAGTTTTAAGAATATACTACATAAACAATAAAGAAAAATTACTTTTTTTGTGTTACTCCACAAGTTGCATGGTGGGACAAATAAAATGCCACCATACTTTCATCATTTGCAATCAAATTAACCATTGATTTTTATTATAAAACTCGTTACTCGCTTATATACAACTAATTTTTAAAAAAGTTAACTTACCTCTGCGATTTTTTACATGAAACTAAAAAAAAATGTTAGTGCAATAAACATTCCGTTTATAACAATTGGTCAACTGGTAATTGCGTGTTGAATGTTGCCAACACTAGGAATACATTTGTAATATTGTTTGAAGACATTACCAACTGCTTTACATAAATAAGGCGAAATATAAACGTATGCACATGCAGCTACTACAAGATTTCGAGGTGAGATTAAAAATGTCCCACCATGCCGTGAAATACATCAAAAAGGTGGAACACTTTTAATCCTACCGTGCCTCAAAGAGTTAAACTGCAGCTTTCTAGACTTCTCCAGTATGTTGGTAGTTCACTGCACTCAGGATATTTCAAGATTATCAGAATTTAGGATACTTATTTCTGTGCTTTACCGCTTTCTCCAGGATGCTAGCAGATCGCCACACTCCTAGGTCAATATTTTCGACTGCAAATGCAAACACTAAACGAGGTAAAAAGATACATACAAATTTATCACACGTATGAGTATGTATGATAATCGAAAGAGTATGGGAAATCAGAGAACCAAGTGACAAAGTGGGCGCGTTGAAAGTTTACGAAATCGGCGTGCTGTGTCGGCGTTTCAACTCTGCCCTTGTCCTATCCCCTCTACTAGTAAAAATCGGCGCTACTTCCACGCGGTACAGATTCAGCGCACATGAAATGGGTGGACAGGAGCTACGTTCCTTACTGCATTTCTTACCGCTGGTCAAAGGCTTACAACAGCAGGTCCTATTTTAGAAAGTTTACAATATTTGTGGTTTTCAAGGAATGTAAACTATTCTGAAGGAAATAAACTACGGTAAAAGTCTCATAATTAATACACAGTAAGGATACCACTTGCGTCAGTTGTGCGATGGAGAGACTGTTCGCCAGGTGTGCAGCTTACCTTTGTAGTGTGTTGCACAAAAGACACAATGAACAAAGGTGACTACTGACTGATACTGTGCACAGCCATCCAAGTGAAATATCGGCCGCTCCTAATCGACTCATCAGTTTTTCCGACCCCATTACCTGCTATACCTCCAGCGGTTTCGCTGATTATTACATACGACGTCAACGGAAGATAACCGCCTCCTCGGCCGACTCGCCTCTTCCAAGGATTGCAGGTCTTCCTGAACCTCTCGACCGGATTCGTTGACTGACAGTCCCTTCGACAAACGGACACTCCAAACTGCGCCCTCGGTGGTGAATAATTCCGAGGTAGGAATAGGCCCGCCAGCTTCCACGCCCCCCCAGCGCAAATTTTGAGTATCACCGCCTAGTTTTATCACCGCCGCCTAATTTTAGTAACACCACCTACTCTGAACGCCACCACCTACCTATATTACCACCATCTAATGTTAGTACCGCCCCTTAACTTTATTACTGCCACCTAGTCTTAGTACTGCCACTTAGAAAAATGTCACTAATACGAAAAAAAATATAGGTAAAAATGTAATAGAATTAAGAAAGTCATATCAGTGCATTAAGAAGCATCAAATCGTGCTCTTCTTAACCCTTTGCAATATTTTCACGAGTCTTATACGTGGTGATAATCTTAGGCCAAACTTGAATATCACGAGTCAGGCTTGTTGTTCAATTTCATGCTAAACATGAATGTCACGTGTCTGACTCATATTCGACATTTTGGACCAAACGTGAATATCACGAGTCTAACTCGTAATCAACATTTCGGGCCAAACACGAATATTACGAATGGAACTCGTGGTTTTAATCTCGGGCTAAGTATGAATGTCTCGAATAGGCCCTCTTGTACCAATGCAGGCTATGTGCAAAAAGAAGACATTTTCGTGGTAGAGATAATGGCTAAAACCCAAGGAAACATAGGTGTTCGGCGAGACCAAGAAAGCTAGTCTGTTGATATTTATTTAATTTTTTTTAATTTTTAGGTCTGGTGATAATGACATAAGCTAAAAATTGATTTCCGTTCAAATATTACTGTCGTGGATTTCCTTCAACTTATTTGTATTCCGCTATTAATTAATCATATTATTATTGCCTGTACAGAATTTGTTGTAATCTCATGTAATAATTAAAATATGTCATCAAAGTTTTTGATTTAAATTCAATTGATTTTCACAAGGGCACCAGCACGCGAAGTAAACACGCGCGCAGCTATTTCGCACACAGTTGTAAGATATTGTCTTTTAACTTCCAACACCCCAGCGCGCCGCTTGGGCTCTTTTCTCGACCATTCGGGAGCATGGATTAGGCGCGGCTTCTTCCGAGTTTCAGCATAGTGCAAGAGGTTAATGAAGCCGCTGTTAATGAAATCGTGTATCCCATTGTACACCTTATTACACGCTTGACTGTATTTCAGAAGCACCATGCCATTTATGAGGAATCCCATAAGTGTCAATTATGGAATTTTTACTATAGTCTGATAAATTTCTATAGACGTATCATAAGATTCTGTAGTTTTATATATCTTCTTTCGCTACTTTTGTTTCTCTCTAGGCCTAGCTCAGCGTACGTAACACATACAATAAACCGAAAAAGATCGTATTCGATAAAGGGACATCTTTTACACCGGATAAAGTTAAAGAATTTATAAAGCAATGTGGAATGCGAGAGATTTTAATTACAACGGCAACGCCATAAATATGTGATCACTTTGAGGACAAACATCGATTGCGAACTTTTATGATTTAAAAATTAACGTTAAGTACTTCAAATTCGAATAGTATAATCGGTGATATTGTATTTACTTTAAATAATAAGGTAAATTGGATCTACCGACGAAACTCCTGCTAAACTCTTGTTTGACATAACTCAATTCGATTTGGGAAATTATATTTTACAGGTTATTCTTGAGGAGTAACAAAATGAGATTTGTAATTTGGTAAAAAGTCGAAACAAAGCAGCAGAAAGGAAGAAGATACCACTGTATATAACACCGATTATTATAAGAAGAAACATAAAGTACGGTTGGGAGTTCAAAAGTTTGAGAATGCAATAATAAAAACAGCAAAACAGACGAGATAGAAGAAAACGGTAACGCGCCACAGAAATTTTCTCCATTACGGAATGTACACTATAATGTCTTATCAATAACTACAGTTTATCGAAGAGTATAATAACGAGTACAGAACTGAGCAAGACAAAGAGATGCACTTGAGGAATTGTAAATTCCTCGAGTTAAATAAAGAAATGTTTATGAACGCACGATATAATTCGATACATGCTCGAAGCTATAGTCAGCTGGGTTTGAAAAAAGTGTTTGAGCAGTGCTACCATTGGATATTGATGAGTGGAATGATTATGTTACCGTTAAAAACAAGGAAAGTGATTACGCGATGGTGAAGAACACCGATGTGAGTGAGAAACTGAAGAGGAAGTTATCGAAGTATCGAGAATTGTATGTTATTCATAAAGTGCTCTGTCATGACAGGTATGTTATTTTGGACTCGAATGGACACCAATTGACGCAATACCCATTTGAAGGGGCGTGTCCGCCCGAAAACACAAAAATGAAGTTCAGTGTCTGGTATTATAAATGTTTACTCCCATGTAATATGTCAATTTTGCGGATTATTAATATTGCTTTTTGGGGTTTCGGTTCCTAGAAATTACCAAGAAGAGGGCAGAAAGTGCAAGGATATTTCCTGATCTAAAGACCAAACATAAAAATTTGTTCCGTTTTGGGAAATGGTACAAGGACAAAGTAAATATAAATGAAGAACAAGAACAATATCTGTTTCCGGATGTCCGTTTTTGTATAAACGTCCTCCAAAATTGCAAATTGCGAATAGGGCGTCCGGGTAGCGCCCTATACTCTATTCGCAGGAATACGAAAGTGGGATAATCGAGCTATTCTCTCCTTCCGAGAGTCACCCATGTCATATCCCCCGTACGCTCTTCTCACAATGTGAGGTGATAGAAAGCTTCAAAAGATTGTAGCGTGCAATCTTACAGAGACACCTGCATAGTAAGGCAGCTGTAGATTAACTGCGCGTCAGTGGCAGAGACCAGTGATATTCCAGCTGTACTCTTTTACACTTTCTGAGATAATAAGATAATATATTGAGAGATAATACATTATTATGGAGATAAAGAGATAAGACCTCGATCACCCATTAGGGTAGGAGAACACGAGACCTAACTTTCGGACACCTACACAGCATAGAAGAGTGCAGGGACAATCACTGAGTTATTCTCGAGAAAAAAAAGGCGGCTGCATTACTTGTCAGCGGCCTTCTAAAAAATAGAGTATAGGAGATTATCTGGACGCCACATTTGTGGTATTGCGTATTTGTATTTACTTCGACCCTGTATCATATCTGAAAATAAATAAAATTTGTCATATAGACTAGGAAGTATTCTTTGTAATTCTTATCCTTTTCCAACCAATTTCCGACGACAAAACTCCATAACTTTTTTTTTTAATTTTAAAGCATGTGCCGTCAAAATCGTGCAAAAAAGTAAAAGAATGGGAGTAAACATTTTTAAAAATGGCGATATTCGAACTGTATTACATTTAAACAAATTCTGATAGTTGAAAAATACACCTTTTCTTATTTCAAAGTGTACATCTATTTTAAAGTAATTTTGGCACCGATACCTTGGGTTATTTGGCATAGAACCTATTGCTTTTACGGTGTATTCGCATGGTGTATTATACACAAGGAATAACACCACAAATTTTCAAAGGTCAAAAAGTCGTTCGTGTAGTAACGAAATGTTCATTTTAGCCTATGTGTAGTTTTAAATTTTTTTACTTAAATAAACTAATTCTCACAGTATACGTATCGCATGGAAGAACGACAAGTGGTGGCTGGGTTTCGAACTCGGATCTCTCGCATGAAAATTCCTAGCCTCTATCCGCTACACCGTTGTAGCTTCTACTTCAAACTGCATCACTTTGAAATCGCACATAAAAGTACATAGAAAACGAAAAAAAAAATCGGGCGAACTTCTACATGAAAAATTCACGGATGTAATTAGACTCGTTGTGTCAGTGGCGGGAGAAGCGATAGGTCAATTATCAATAAAAGAAACAAATTCATTTCACTCACCATCATAATTGACTGAATGATGAGATTCATTTTTCCGTTGTTCCTTCTGAAGAAATTGGAAGATCTTTTTTATCATGAAAAACAAAATCCGCTTTCCAGGAACTTGCTGCTTTTGCTGCACAGGAACACGTACGGTATAATGGTATTCACGTACGTATTTTTAGTTTTGGAAAGATGAAGAATGTACTGTTCAAAGCTGAAAAAATGTGTCTTGTAACAACATAGGGACAGAGGAGTACTATGCGCGTAAAATAATGACTTGCTAGTCAGCAACACACGATTTACACTCGTCAGAATAAAAGTAGAATGTTTATTTTCACACGTACTTTTGGCTATTTACATTATATTTATAGAAATTAACACATACATTAACTAGTTGCGCGACAAGGCCGGCAAACAAGATATTTACTGATTTAGTGAGATAAAACTGGTTGTTTAAAATTGCACCGGTAATTTTAAGGACATTTTGAGAATGCATCCCTCGTGTGATTAACGAAACCGATAGGCGTGTAAATTTGAGCGTGTTCTGCACCTCGTTGCTATTTGCCAAGCGCTGTGCAGAAGCAGTAAAATTTTTTTTCAAGAAGCCCTACGTTTAAGAATGTTTCAAACTGAGTTAAGGATTGTACTAAATGCGAGCGTTTTCAAAAAAATGTGTCATTAATCAAAGTATTGCAATTAGATGGGTGCCTCATCTTTGCCGTTTATTCATAACTAATTTCTTCTCTGAGTAGTTGCTCCTTATTCAATTTGTCTTGCTTCATTTTTTACTTTAGTTGTTTATGTACGTAATTTAATTCTTTAGTTATTTTTCGTACCGCTGTTTAAAAGTATATATTCTCTTTTTTTCTTTTGATTCGTTAGTGAAATTACGTTCAAGTTCTTATTCCTACTGGTTATCACGCCGAACATTGTCCTTTGAGTTCTTCTTTGATATATTTGCAATTTGTTTTTGGACGACCTTGATTAATCATTACAGTCCCATTAATGCACCTATAGGTGAAGATAGGAGGGGAGTAGTCGGAATACGCCTTGGCTTACCTGAACGACCACTTTGACTCGGTGATCTGCTACCCGCGCGTGCCGTATTCCAGATGCTGGGAGCTTATGATTCTCAACGTCGTTGATGCCGTCGTCATCGTCGTAAGTTATTATCATCCTTCTCGTGGATTGTTGATCGCCAGCGGGTGCCAGTTTGGTAAGTACTAAATCGTTGTGTGCGTTGCATAAATAAATATGGAGTGCACGTGCACATATTCGATGCGCGATCATGCACGCTGATCATTGGTTAGCACCACGACCCTATCTTTGTACGCATGATATGTTTATATGCACGAATTCACTATTTGGTCGGTAATTTGCAGTAAGTACAGGAATCGAGTATTTAGTGTTTTGTCAAAACGACATGAATCGAAAGCATCTTCTCACTTATTGTTATCGTTCAGAAATTATACGCATGACAACTATTTACAATTTATTGATCAGTAATAATATTCTCTGTCTCTCTAGTATTGCAGAAAACCTTTGTAGGGTTAAGTGTCCGAGAAACATTCTCGCGACATGAGTCCTGCTCATCAGTGCCAAATGTCAGCGCTCCTGACATCGTTGTTCATAAATCGTTTGGTGTGTTCTTGAGGATCTATAAGTCACCACTTAATTATCAATCGTTTTTTGGACCCATTTTGATCAATGACACTCAAGATCTCCACGAATACACACGTTTATCTTTCCTCCATGAATTACATCTTGAACTCTTGTAAACTTCTCGTCCACACTACTTGAGGAGTTTACGACTTCTCAAATGCAACTCATTGTTCATTCTCAGTGTAAATGTTGTTAGTGTAAGAACCCTCTTTTTGTGATTAAACACACGCACACATGGTACCACAAGTTTTTGCGAACCGTCGCCGATTATATCATCCCCCGTTCTCTGCAGTAGCATATTCAGCGGCTCCTCACGTTGGCCAGGCAGATTTTAACAACCTTTTTCTCCCGAACAATTTAAACATTTTAGTCCTTTGAATCAGACAATATCATACAGTAAGAAAAGTGTCTAGAAAAAGGAATATTTATATAAGATTGTTCGAAACAAGCAGTCATCTTTGTTTATTTATTTAAAAAAAGGGATAATTTGGATTACGTGAGAGTAACTGTCTTTTTCCTTATCATCTGTCCAAGCCTCTGTTAACATATTCCGTGGCGTGTGGGTCGTATACGACCTCTGCTGAATTGTCCATTCAGACCGCTCAGTCAAAACTCGCAAACTAATAACACTACCGGCAGTTAACTCGTCTGGTAAAATAAACGTTCAATCATGTGTTTGTTAAAATAATTCCTTAAAAATTAAACGTATTGCCTTCTTACCTAAAGCATATTAAAATTCACACCCTTTTCTCGCTCAATATTGTAGTAAAATAAGGGTTTGTGGTTGTTAATATATATAGTTTATTGAAAGAAATAAAATATATACAAAAACTATTGAAACTAATGCTAATCGGAGAGAATTAGGATTTAAGATTGATCTGGACGTCGTACTTCGTAACTAATGTTTAGGTAGTACTTCTTTACTGTTCGCATCCGACTTCTCTGACTATTTTTACGCGACACTCTCGATCGATTGTCTTTACACGACGCTCCTGATCGACTGTCTTTTCCCGACTGCCTCTACAAGACTAGACAGTGCATTTTTCGGCACACAGACACATACATACCCTCATACATTGGAGGGTATAGGATACTCGAAATTCTTATGCGTTTTGTATATATTGTGACGTACACCGGCTCTATGCTTATCGAAGGAGGAAAGAGACCAAGCGAAAAAAGAAAGGAAACAGCCAGAGAACGCGCGAGAACGTTCGACGGGCCCAGAATAACCTAACAATAGATACTTTGCAAAGGAT
>JBCFXI010003145.1:0-11865 GCA_038496175.1 Ampulex compressa
ATATTATAAGAGGAAGCGGAAGTGTAATATATAGGGCAAGATCGGTAACTAATACTTCGATATTCCGGAAATAAAGTTCGTTAGGGGTTTGATAGGTACGGTTGGAGTTTGTAGTATTCCGAAATGAAAGTAATACGAATATAAGAGAGCGCGGAATGGATGTAATTGGTTTACGAGCTGGGGACCAATAGACGTCTAATATTGCACGATTTCTACGGGTATCGAACGATTGTAATTACGTGCCGTTCGACGAAAATATATGTGTTTTTAAATCTTACTAGAAAAATTCGATAAAATTCAATTCGTTTTAATTCGCAGCGATTTGGTTGGCATATTATTATTAAAATCAGTTTTTTCACTAATAAAGCCCAGAAGTTTTACAAGCGCGGAATTTTAAACTTGCCGGAAACGTGACAAAAGATCGTCGAAGAAAATGAAAAGTACATAGTCGATTAAATTCTTATTCTCCGTATGAAAATATGAGTTCCATTTTACACAGCGTATCCGAAATTCTTTCTTGCCAATTCCAATAAATTAAAATTAGAGGACGAGGTCTTACGTATGACACGAAGATCGGATCGAACGAAACCGATGGTCCAATCGATACCTCGAATTCGGCCCCGATTTTCATTACGCCACTAGGAAGAGTCCGACGGGGCGTTGAGGTCCGCCTGCGGGTGTCCTTAACTTCCGCCTCTTCCTTTTTCCCTTCTCTTCATCCCCATTCACGTATATTCCCGCTGTACGGTTTACGGCCAGAGCCGTAATCGAACTGGCGGGCCCAGAGAGCTCCTTTCATTGCCCGCGTAAAACGTTTCGATTTGCAATTTCCCCGCTTAACTGCCGGTGCCGTCTTCCGAGCGGGTTTAGACCGGGACCTCAACCCCCTCTGGCGACTCCGCGGACCCTGGAAAAGCCGCATCCACTGCTTCTAATGAAGGCAAGTCGCAGGAATGGAAATCGAGGGCAAAAGTGTGGATTAACTGCTTAACCGTCAATCATCTTTGGTTTTTCCATGCGATATGTGTAATATAGCTCAGGTAGTTTGGAATCCACCTTGAAGAGTGGGTCCCAGGCCAGATGAGCTTAGAAATCGATGTAGAAAATGAAGAAAAATTTGTTTCAAACTGGCCGCTGATAATGTTCATCTCGCAACCATGTCTCTTGGATCCTGAGCGAGTGTCTCTTGGATCCTGACCCTCTGGTTGTATATTCGTCTGGATATCTTCATGGAAAGATGGGTGTTTGTAGTGATAGCTGCGCGAAAAGTGTGTTTGTAGGAATAGTGGGCTCTTATTTCGGGAGATCGATCTCTTGACCCACGCGAGGAATTACAGGCGAAATGCTGGTTATTTATCGTGAAACGAAATTATGAAATTGTATCACCGCTGTAAGAACTCTCACACCACGGAACGTCGCTAATTATAATCGTTCTAATTATAATCGAGGAAGGAACGGATGAGAGAATAGTCTGAGAATAGTAAATGAGGAAATTAATGTAGAAGGAAGTGGACAAAAGTCGCTTCCTCATTCTTCTTCTTCTTCTTCCTCTTTTTCTTTTAACACAAAGCATCCACAGCTGAGGTAATTAGCCCGAAAATCGCTTCTCGTATGAAAAATTCTCCTCGAGCGAAGAAGATTCTCTTCCTTCCATATTCCTCGCCCTTCCTGATCGCCCAATTTTGAAGCCACATTCCGTTATATAAAACAAACAACACGCTCGCGCATCGATCGTCGCCAAGGAGGGGCGGCACAGTAACCGAAAAGTACAGCAGACCGAGGGACGCCCTGGCGAGACGTCGAAGCGCCACGTAATCGAGACGCCGCTCTTGTCCCTTTCCTTCTCTCGCTAATGCCAAGGATAAATTTCGTTCAAGGCCGCCTCCTCCACGCGCCAGCGAACGCAGAAGCCGCGCTCTCTCGATCTGCGTCCTCCCGAAATTCATCTTGGGGAAGATTAATCGCCAGTTTATCGGCCACGATTTATCGCTCGCTTATAATCGATGCCGCGCTTTTCTAAGTCCGCTTAGAGCCAAATTAATGGAACGGAGGGAGGGTGGGGATACGACAGAGGATCAGGATGAAGACTGCGCTTTTGTCGTGAGATTGTTTTCATTTGATTCCTAGGCGAAGGCGATCCTCGTACATTTTATTCGCGCGTTTCCATGAAGTGTCATCGCTGCGTCTGAGATTGCTTTGTAATTTCAAGGCCACGAATTGCAGCGAGAGATGCAATGGTACTTGATTTGATATCCTCTTTAGAGAGGTATTTTATTAAAGAGATATACGAATCCAACTTGGCTGTTTAAAAATACTATTGATAATCGTGAGTGGTAATATTACGAATGATCGAGGAAGAAACGAGTACTCTTGCTCATCGTGCAATACATTTCGTAGTTCTCTCAGGAGTCTTGTCTCACTCCTGAACCTTTGACATCGAGGGTGCGCCGAGGACAACTGTTAAAACAGACTTCCAGGTCGTTCGAGCACCAGACCTGGGTTTCTGCTTGGTAGAAAAAGGGGTTGTGGAGTCGCGTATTCGGTCCCGTTTCCGGTGGAATTGGCGTTGGCCCTGCGTGGACTCCTAAATTGCCAGCGCGGCAGACAAATGGCGGTCTTACAAAAACCAAGCGGTACCGGCGCACTCCTGGCCGGGCCATTACGATTTAAATTAGTTTCCCGCGGCTCTGGAGGTCGGGGTACGAGGACGCGGAGAGAAGAAAGCTGGGTCGAGGGGCGGAGGAGAGCGATAAAACCGATAAATCCGCGAGAAACGACGCATTTCGGGATGCTGCTTCTGCTTTTCTTTCTTTTTTTCTCTCTCAGGCACGCGCCTGCGATGCGCTCTTGCATCGAGGAGCTAAATCAATTCTGTTTTTACAATTGTACGTGTATACGTATTTTTATTTGTGCTCCTGACACTTAAAACTACGTAGTGCGCTTTATAATATTAGAAATATTGTTTCGATATATGACACTTTTTTTTTTATGCGATTTACGTCAGATTTAGAAGACGCGAGTTAATGCAACCTTTATTCAGACATAGATACCTCCTTTTTATACTTATGATAACCATCGTTCTTCAAAATTACACTTGTATTACTTGCAAAAAAAAAAACACACAGCTCATGTATATATATACCATAAACATTTGTAAGAAAAGGGCAGGAAAGGGTCAGGTATATTGTTGGCAGAAAACAACGTACTGGTAGGGTACAATCTAAACATCAGGGCTGCAAGAATAACGAGAGATCGTTTCCAGTTAAACGTTAGCCGTGCGATTTCCGGCAGTGCAATCAATAACCTCGTTGAGACCGAGGTAACTTACACGTCATCCTTTCAGAAGGAACAGGAGATGTTTGTTGGGCCTGACGTTGAAGTATGAAAGCAGTTATTCCATAAAACGCCTAGGTTTTCCGTGGATTACTCCGGTTAAAGCGCGTAATTAATTACGGTTTCGCTCTTCGGCCGGTCGAAGGGCGAAAAGACGTTGCTTCCTGAAATTGGAAGGTATTAAAATATTATCTCGCGCGCATCGAGTACGAGTTAAGTGGTTTCTTGCAGTAATGCGGAATAAAAAGCGGCTTAAAGCGGATGGTGTTTTCTATCGTCGATCTTGGTTTAGACGCCGCGAACGTTGTTCACGCGCGAAAGAGAAAAACGTGCCATGCCCCCCCCCCCCGGCGCAGACCCACTCGGTATCAGCGCCGTGACTCCGGTGCGGAGCTTAACAAAAAAATATTACCGCACTCAGAAACTCCATAAGAAAGCACTTACAACTTCTATCTTCATCCTACGTAATTTAAATCATCTCCCTTTTCCCGCACAGTCGTTGATAGGGAATTATTAACGTGGACTAACCCGTAACAAAAATACGAGAGTCTCTCAAATATTTGAGGTTAGAATCGATGCAGCTTCGAATCTTCAAACTTAGCCATATACCGTCCGCCTTGTAATATTCAGGAAGCACGTTAAACAGCGTATACGCCTCTTGGCATTCTCTCTCCTGTTCGAGCTCAATCCTTATCGTCTAATCGTGCTGCAGAAAAATCCCAGAATCGTCCCTTCTTCGAACCAACAGCCGAGTGTGTCCAAAGCTCCGGACGCCATCTTTAGTATTTCGAATCAATCCTCGCTGGTTGGGCCCCTCAAATGAGTTTACCAAGAGATTCTCCATCCGCATCGCTATTCAGCTTCTCAAACCAGTTTCCCCGAGTGCGGACCTTCATATTTTCCCCGGATTCTCCTTGCACGCGTCCAAGCGCGAGCTTGGTTTGCGTACGTGGGACGCATGTCGGTCGAGGAGACTCGATATCCCCGTGTTTTGGCAGCGCGCTCCTCGAACCTCCCGAAGTGTCTCCCGAATTTCTTCCGAATTTGCACGAAGCAGCCGAGCGTCGGCTTCTTAGCCAGTCCATGATTTATTGGCGCGCCAACTCCGCGCCGGTGTTTCGCTCGTCGCCGAGTGAAATATCGTAATGGCGGGCGGGGGTGTTGGCGGTGGTGGGCTGATTTAGAGTCCTCGAAAAAAAGGGCGGGGGGGGGGAGCAAAGGTGCGGAGACGGCGGGGGCATAAATTAAGTCGCAATAAAACGGATCACGTCATCCTTTCGCGCCCCCGCATTTCTTCCCGACATTATCGGTGGCGCTGTTTAACTAGGAAGATATACGCGCTGTTATCCGGCGCGGCACTCGGGGAAAATATTATTCATTTTAGCCAGGGCCGCCACTTCCCCCGCGTGTCGGGGATTTCTCGCTGGGGATCCGAGCGGTAAGCCGGACGCGAGGGTAAATTTCGTTGTATTGGACGACAAGGAACGATCCTTCTGGCCATGGCGAAGTACTTTTAATTCTCCATCTGGTCTTGCGGGGCTTGGAAATTCGCTCGGCTAAATCGAGTATTTATATGTGGGATGGTGATAATATTTCTTCGCTTGGTGTGTGTGGGGATTATTAAAAATGCATACTAAATTCTATGTTTTAATTAAATTGATAGTGGAGAATTGCAAAGATTTGGGTGCTGAGTTAAGTAGCATTACGAAAATTGGTGTGGAGGAAAATAGATACTAGGGTAACTGGATGGGAACGTGTAATTTAAACACTACACAAATATTAAGTAGATAATAATCCTGGCGTGGGAATGTTTTATTTTAAATGATAAGCATTAAAGGACATTTCTCGTGATCGTTTAAATTATCATTAGCGTGGCGTTGAAATAGGTTAGTTAAGTTCTTTATGAATACTATTAAAATGAGTTTTGCTGTAAAGATAAATTTCCAGGTTGACGTGTCGACGGGATAATACACCTAAATGATAAGCGCGAAGATAAATATCCAAGAGGCAACTAGGATTACTATTTAAACGATCATCGGTGTATCGTTGAAGCGCCTTTGCATAAATACCTTACAAACGCCATTAAAATAAATGTCGTATTAAAACAAGCGACATTCGTGTCACGCGTGATCGTCCATTACTTTAATGGAATGACCGTTCATTGTTTTAATGGAACTTGGTATGTCCACGTAACGGTGCGCCCAAAAGATAAGTGCGCTACACGAAGAACGTTTAAATGATCATTAATATGCTGTTGAATGGCCGTTGTAAAATTCCGCCAT
Organism: Ampulex compressa; assembly: GCA_038496175.1. Taxonomy (NCBI): domain Eukaryota; kingdom Metazoa; phylum Arthropoda; class Insecta; order Hymenoptera; family Ampulicidae; genus Ampulex; species Ampulex compressa. The sequence continues at coordinate 5,616 of JBCFXI010003145.1, forward strand.
TAATGCCTGGGATTTTTTTGAAATTTCATATAAACAGATTAACGAATTCGGAACGCTCTAAAGTTTCGAGCACTTTTTAAGCATATTCCGATATTTTATCAGAAATGTAATTGTAATTCAAGTTGCTCGCTGCGATTAAAACACATTATTCTAATCATTTGGAATATTATTCGTTACGAGATAATCAAGGATTTTGTTTGTCTGAAAATTTCAAGCTGCAATACAAATTTATGTTTTACGCTCTGCAAATTACCATTTATGTGGCTGTGCACGCAAATTTTAATATTTACGGACGAAGGCGGTTTAACGGTAGAATCATCGGTTTATCGATGTATATCTAAAATCAGCGTCTAAAGACGTGATATACGAGCGTCCAGCAAGTCTGACCATGCGACGACCTGTACCACTGAAAATCTCGTGCTCCTATCCGTCGTATCGTATTTTACCGTGATCAATCTTCCGGCACCTCGTGCTCTCGTCCTTTAACAGAACCGAAGATAAGATAAAAACTAATTCAGAACCTATACACCAGATTTCATACGCGATCATCGATCAAGAAACGAATCTGTAAATGTGAATCGTGATCGTATCGGCTGCTTGTATTTTTCAGTATAGTAGTTGTGTTGCATACCGTTACGACGAGCGACTTAAGAAATTAAACTAAATTTCCGAGTCGTCTTTAGCATTTATATATCTTAGAAAACTAAGGAACGTAATTAAGAGAATTTGAATTTTTCGTGTATTTAATTGGCCAATGCACGATACATTGGATTTCTATATGGCGCGTCTCAAAACTCACGCAAGAAGTACTTTTGGTAGAAAACATAGGTTTCTAATTTACAATTATAAACTTTGCATCGATTCATAAAGTATACTGTATAGAATTAAGTATAGAACAGCATATCGATTAAACAGCCTCCAAAGCTTTACTGGCACATACGCGCTCTTTCGTTGAAATTTTCAAATCTTGCGCTTTTTTTATACACGCGCTAGGAAGATTTATCTAATAATACCTTTGATCCTCCAACACTCGTTTGACTCTCCGACGAATATACGAGAACCAGGAAAAAAAGTCGAGGTCGCGGCTGAGGTCTTCCACGAAATTACACGTTTATTTTAACCCTACGCCTCACCGACATTCCGTACGCAACAAGCCTCTCTTCGCCTCTCTCCCTCTATTTCGCTCTCTCACACTCCTCCTTTCTCTCTTCCTCCTCCTTCTTCATCTTTCGCACACTCTTTCTCCAGCTCTCTCACTCCTCCTCCCTTCCTCTCTCGCTCCCTCTCTCTCTCTCTCTCTCCCTTCCTTTCTCGACGTCTTTGCGCGCTCGACGAAGCGTGCCCGATGGACCGTTTGGAGATTTTTTGCGGGGACTTCCCATCCGCGTCATTTACCCGAAGTTCCGCCATACGTCTTCGTACTTTCCAAGGATTCTCGAAACTTCGGCCCGAAAGGCGATCATCCCGCTCTTCCTTTTGCCGAAGCATGAATCGCCGTGGAAGCAAGTCTCTTTAGGAGAGAGATTTTCCCTCCAGGCTGGTAAGAAAAAGCAATTTAAGTCGTAATGGCAAGGCCACCGGTCGCCCGGCTTCCTCGACCTGTTTTCTTTTCCTCCTATCCCCACTCCTTCCCCCCCCACTCCTCCTTCGAAAAGCTCGCTGGTCGCAGCGGATCTTTATATAAAGCCGCGCTTACGGCCGGCCGTTAATTACCGAGCAATTATGCTTCCCCCGTGATTTTCTGGGCCGGCTATCGTCGAGGCCAAGAAAGCGCATAAATAACGTGGAAACTGGCCTTTAACCCTAACGACCCTGCCGTGTAACGAGCCAGCTCCACCCTGTCGTCGAACGTGGATTTAATGGCGGCCCTATCTCGGGAGGATCGTACGGGTCGAGGTTTTTTCCTCGAAAGGAGGGAGGGGGCTATTATCTCCTTTGTTCCATAAAAAATTTATGCCCATAATTCGGGGTATTAATGCGGATGGACTTTATCGCGCAGCGGGCCCCGGGCCAGGTGAATGGGGAGATTGATTAATTCGCCGATAAGCCTGTATAATGCCTACAATAAGGTGGAAGCTCGACGGAATCGATGATGAATCGCGTTGTCTCCGCTGGAAAATCTGGCGGCGCGGAAATTTGTTCGGTGTACGGCTCTGATAAGGATTGGAAGAAGTATCGCTTGGTTCTAGGAGTTTTAGCGACGACGAACCGTGAAATCTGGGAGCGTGAGTTTTTTCTTTACGTGGCTCTGACTTTGGATGTAAGTTTTTCGTAATCCTCTTCCTTTATTGCTGTTGATTTAAGGTTTGTGGGATGTACGGAGGCGAAGGAGAATCAAGATCGTGCGAGGTTTAGCAGAGTTTTCAGGGACAAAGAAATTAATTGAACTCCGTTCGATTCTAATGGGTTGTATTGATAGAAATATGGCGGTGAGAATATCCTTCCAGTGGTTGCAATTTATGAGTACCGATGGAGGATAAGGAGATACGGAATATTCCGAAAAATCGAGCAGGAAATATTCTTTCCTCGGAAGAAGATTCTTCGCACCCCATGTTTACGAACAATCTTTTTCGTATGGCCACCTTTGCGATTTTATGAGTTTCGTGCGCGGGAATGGGAGCAATCGAATACGGAATATTCCATTTCAATTTTCCCAATCCGGCGATATTCCACCTAACCCCGTTTTCGTGCAATATCTACGCTCGTAATAGAATTCTAAAAACCATTACCCATTGGCGCGTGTCGTTGCTCAAAAATGTTTAACTTTGTTGAAATTAAAATTAAAGTCAATTTAAAATCAAAAGTTAAAATATTAAATATCACGAGGAAAAAGAAATGCGGCACGTTAACTGCACTAAGTTGGATTTTAAGCTGCATTACATAAAAAACGAAGACGAACGTCGATCTTTCGATTTTCATAAGCAAACGTCGCCATCCTCGCGAGATCGTTCATCTTTCGCTCTTCATAAACGAGTTTCGAGATCTTTATAAGATCGTGAATCTTTCACTTTTCACGATCGAGCTTCGCGATCTTCGTGAAATCATCGATCCTTTAGTCTTCGCGAGCAAACCTCGCGATCTTCGTGAAATCATCGATCCCTTAGTCTTGACGAGCAAACCTCGCGATCCTCGTGAAATCATCGATCCTTTAATCTTCACGAGCAAACCTTGCGATCTTCGTGAAATCATCGATCCCTTAGTCTTCACGAGCAAACCTCGCGATCTTCGTGAGATCCTCGATCCCTTAGTCTTCACGAACAAACCTCGCTATCTTCGTGAAATCCTCGATCCTTTAGTCTTCACGAGCAAACCTCCCGATCTTCGTGAAATCATCGATCCCTTAGTCTTCACGAGCAAACCTCGCGATCTTCGTGAAATCATCGATCCTTTAATCTTCACGAGCAAACCTCGCGATCTTCGTGAAATCATCGATCCCTTAGTCTTCACGACCAAACTTCACGATCTTCGTGAAATCATCGATCCCTTAGTCTTCACGACCAAACTTCACGATCTTCGTGAAATCATCGATCCTTTAGTGTTCACGAGCAAACTTCACGATCTTCGTAAGATCATCGATCGTCCGGCTTTCATAAACGAGCTTCGCGATCTTCCCAAGATCGTAGATCACTCGAAATACTTTTGGGACGGACGCGCGAGTAATTCCGGCCCTTTCCGGGAGCATTCTACGGCGCGGGAGGGTAGAATCGATGGAAAATGCGCGATATGTTTTCGCCACGACACATATTCGCCTGCCTCACGGCTGGCCGACCGACGGGTAGTTATAATTCACGGGGAAATGCCAACCCGAAGTCCCCCTCAGCCACGGCGAGGCCCGATAATAGATGACACCGCGGACTCGTTGTTCGAGCCAACGCCACCCACGAATCTCCCTTCGATTTCGCCTCGCACGCCTTTCGGCTGCTCGATACAGTCCCCCCTCTGTGCTCGAATCCTAAGATATGCGCTGCATCTACATGTATCTACACGTATCTGCATGTGTCTACATGTATCTGCACTGTATTTACATGTATCAACACTGTATCCGTAGTCCATCTATGTGTATCTACGCCGCGTCTGTACACAACTTTGCTCGTATCTACGTTTCGGGAAATGTTTGATTGGCAGAGCGAATGATCGCGCATTTTGGGAAGCCATCGATCGAGTTTTTTGCCACGTAAAAGGTACGCGATCGAGGAATGGAATTTTTGAACTGCGCGATCATCCAATTACGAGCTAATAATAATATCAGTTTAACGTTTTGAATGTGGAAATGTATGTGTAAATTAATAATCCAATGGTTATCGATCTGCTTGATGAAGGATGGATATATTTTAGAGGTGATTCTTTCAAATGTAGGAAAAGAGATCGTTAAGCAGTTTGATTTATATACGAGAATGTTGAAGTGTCGGGTGAAGAGGGGAGAATACTAATAAGTAGAGATTCATGCGCCAACTTCGGGGAGTCCGAAAAATTTACAACCTCCCTTTTCACCCTGTCAGCGATCACGGGAGGAGCATGAAAAGATATTGTGTTGCCGCGCGGACCTTGTTTTCGCCATTCGGCATCTGTAAATTCATCGAAGAAAACGCCACGTCGGTGGAACTTTACGTAACCGCCAGAATCGGTCTTTCGTGTTTGGGACGCCCCAAGAAATTCTAACCTACTTTTCAGACCGTCAACAATAGTGGAGGGACATTAAAAGAAATTGTGCCGCCACAGGGATTTTGTTTTCGCCGATCGAGACGCGAAAACTCCTCGAGGGGAACCTCGCGTCGATGGAAGTTTACGCGAAAGTCAAGATCAAGTTTCATCCACTCTGACCGTCGAAAAACTTCTCGATTTATTAATTTCCAAACGTCAAGATTTTTATTAAATTCTTACAGAAAATGCATATATATATATTCATACAAGATTCAAACCGCGTGATATTCCTTAACTATCGATGAACTCGGACATATTTCGTTAAATATTTAGATATATAGAAGCATTCGAAACGTCAGACTCATATCATCATTAAATAGCTGACACTTGAATCGTCATTCAATAAGAAAAATTACAAAAAGCCCCTTCGTTCCATACAAATATAATTCTTTATTTTATTTAATCCCAATTACTCGGTCGCCAGTCTATATTCATCCAACATGAGCCAGCATATCCGACCATCCTCCATCTCTTATTTACACCAACTCAGATTTCCCCCACTCCGTTCCTCAGACGGAAAATCCGATTGGAGGATCGAAAAGATCGGTTTTTCAATTATTCCGACGTTCTTTCAATCGCACGCCGTGCGTTTCGTTGAAAAATTAACGACAGCGGAGGGGAGCCCGGCCCTGTACTGTCCCACATTCGATCGCAGCAGGGTTGCATTCGCAACCAGTACCGTGTGCACGTCCTCGAACAAGTTATTCAAATCCGAGGCGGTCCCGGCTCCTCCCTCCTGCTAGCCCCTGGCTCGTTCGGCTCGTTTTACCCCGGCGGTCGGCCTCGTAAATAACGTTATTTATTCGCGAATTTGTTTTTCCTCGTACGGCGTGGGCCGCGATATCGGGCAAACGGCGATCAAATGGATAAAGCGCTTTCCCGCCCGAGAGCTTTGCGCCCGACGAGGCCGAAGGAGGAGGAATGCGGATGGGTTTGATGGATGCGATACGTTCCTGGGATCTTGGAAAGGGCGACAGGATTTTTGTTCGTGCTGGACGAAAGTTTATGTCGTATTTTTAATGTGCTAGGGATTTTAGTAGCGGCCATTGGTCATTACTATTGTAAGAGTACGATCCTGTACTATTATAATAGTATTATAGCATTATACTATTATGTTATATTATAGCATACTATTATACTGTGGGATTGCACTTGATTTAAAAGGTTTGTTATGGATGGTGAGGTTCAAGTAATTTTTGCCAGAGACTTGTGTCGATATAGATGAACGGTTTATTAGTATTGCTAAGCTACAATTACACTATATATATGATTCCCTATACGCTAACTCTATACTCTATAACTCTCTATTCTCTGTATAACTCTGTAACTCTTTAACTCTTTGACTGATCTCTTCCGACTACTCGCTTCGACTCTTCTCTTCCAACTGTTCTCTTCCGACTGTTCTCTTTCGACTGCTCTATATATTTTACGCTAAGATTCTCCCTCTTCTAAATTATCCCTTTCCTCGTTAGCATCCCTGCACGCACCCCCTCTCGTTCATAGACATTCTCACGCTCTGGGATGCGTGCATTCTTTCGTACCATGCGTC
>JBCFXI010003146.1:0-11862 GCA_038496175.1 Ampulex compressa
CGCGGGTGTGGAAAGGGCTGACACAAAAGCGATATAGACAGTGCACGGTTTAGTTTTAAGTGACGCGTGGTTTAAAAGAATGCACGTAGCCCAGAGCGTGAGAACATCTATGAACGAGAGGGGATGCGTGCAGGGATGCTAAGGAGGAAGGGCATAATTTAGAAGAAGGAGAATCTTAGGATGGAATATATGGAGGGCAATCGAGAAAGAAGGGTCGAAGAGAACAGTCGAAGAGAGCAGTCGGGAATAAAGAGTTACAGAGTTAAAGAGTAAAGAGTTAAAGAGTTATAAAGTAAAGAGTTAGAGTATAGAGAAGCATATATTGTGTAAACTGTATCTTAGTAATAATAATAAACTATCCATCTATATCGACACAAGTCGCTGGCGAAAAAATACTTGAACCTAACCATCCATACAGAGAATAAAATCTTAATCAATCCCCACAATATCTCTTGGACGATGCCGGGAAATTTCTCGAGAGGGTCATTGCACAGCGGATCACGGCGAGCGTTGAAGAGAACGGTGGACTCGCGGAGGCCCAATGTGGATTTAGGGTGGGCAGATCTATCTGCAACACCATTCTTGCTTTCAGCGCTGCGATAAAGCAGGGGAGTGCGAGGGGTAACACAGTGGTGGCCATCAGCCTAGATATTATCAGGTGTACCGGTATGAAGTGAACGTTTTTTTGTGAAAATCAAACACCAGTTTTAAATGGGAAAGCAAAAAAATTTTATTCAATTGCTTTTTATGACCATTGCTTTCTACACATGTTGACCACCTTCCTGGCAATTTGTGGATACCACACCAATAGAAATGTTCGTCTTTTGAAGCAAATAAATCGGACACCCAATTTTCGACTTCTTCGTAGGAATCGAAGTGCTGCTCAGCCAATGCGTGTCCCATCGATGAAAACAAATGGTAGTCGGTAGGGACCAAGTCTGGTGAATACGGCGGGTGAGGTAGCAGCTCCCAGCCAAGTGCTTTCATTGTATCCTAAACCGGTTTTGCTTTGTGTGTAGGTGCATTGTCCTAAATAGGTTTTAGAAGCTCGTAATACACTACACCTTTCTGATCCCACCAAACACAGAGCATTGCCTTCTTGCCGAATCGATCTGGTTTTGCAGTCGATGTTGATGGTTATGTCGGATTAACGCATGATTTTTTCCGTTTAAGATTCTTAAAATAAATCCATCTTTCATTGTCAGTAACAATTCGATGCAAAACTGATTTTCTTTCGTGTCTTTGAAGCAAAATTTCACAAGTGTTTTTTCGGTTTTCCATCTGTCTTTCATTCAATTTATGTGGCACCAATTTTCCACACTTTTGGATCTTTCCCGTAGCTTTTAAACGGTCAGAAATTGTTTGTTGTGCAACATTTAACGTTGCTGCCATTTGCTTTTGACTCAAAGTATCATCTACATCCGATATTGCTTGCAATTCGGCGACTTCAAACTTTTTTTAGTGGTGTTCCACGTTCTTCATTTCTCACCGTTGAAACCATCCTATGCATGTTGCTTCTGATAGAGCATGATGACCATATGCCTCGACAAGCATTCGATATAACTCTGCAGCACTTTTCTTCAAATGAAAACAAAAAATTAATGCTTTCCGCAAATTATCACTTTCTGCTAAAAAAAATTCGACATTTTTAACACGATGAAAAAATATGATGTTGTTTGTTCAATGACTTGATGTATATTAAACATGTTTGACAGATGTCATACCAACCAAACAATTAAAAAATCAAGGCTCGTTCACAACAAATGTTCCCTATCGACACATTTGTATCTTAACGCGCACTTCATACCGGTACACCCAATAGTACCCATTACTTTACTATTCTGTATTTAAAATTCCCGGCTGTTCTAATCGTCCCATTACATAATTAGTAACAGTCATCAACGTGCCTTAATTATATACGTTTTAGCTACGTTAGCTACTTTATAGATAAGCTACGATAAACAAATTGGTATGTCTGCTTATATTGTTAATTTTTTGAATTTATAACAAACAATTTGAATTTAGTTCCCTTCAGGATGAATGTAAAATGTTTAAAAGGAGAACAATGGATAAAGGAAATCACTACTTCAAAAGGTGATTCTGACGAAGGAAATGAATATGATTTAGCATTTCGCAAAAGGAGGAGAAACAATCTCGCGCGCGTAGTTAGCATCTCGGAGTCCGAAGAAGCAAAAATGCCTGATGTACGAATTGATACTCCTTCTAGCATCAAATGGACATCCATGAAGTATAGTCCGAAAATTCATATTTTTACGCCACATTATTCGGGAGTAGTAGAGAACAATTTAAGTCGTTCGTCAAGAATTTTATATTACTTCTGACTGCTTTTTTCTGAAGATTTAGTTAAATTTATTGTGGAAAAAACAAAGAAATACTGGTGTCGACAACTCAAGAGGGATTACTTGGACGTTTCAGAAGGGATGGATGTGGATGAATTATATTGTTTTATTGTTGCGTCGTTATTCATGACGCGAAACAAAAAGCTATCCTTAAAGGAATATTGGTCTAAAGATTAGTTTCTCCGAAGCGATATTTTTAGTGTAATTTTGAGTAGGGCTCGCTAATTTTCATTATTGCAATTGTTGGATTTTACGGATATAGTCGGCCACACTACTGACCGTTTACACAAAATAAATGAAGTAGTAGAAATGTTACGAACATTATTTAATAATGCACTTCAGCCTTACCAACGATCATGTATAGACAAAAGTCTACACCTCTACAAAGGCCGTCTGTCGTTTAAATAGTATATCCCTTCGAAACGCCGTAGATTTGGGACAAAATCATTCCTTCTTTGCGACTGCAAAACAGGTTATATCCAAGATATAATCATTTATTGTGGGGTTAGTACTAGTGTAGCTACCGAATATCCATATATTGGAAAGCCAGGAACATTGTAATGTCGCTTTTGCAATTTTTTCTAAACAAAGGCTATACTGTTTATCTAGACAACCGGTTTTCTAGTTCCACATTGTTTAATCTACTCCACGAAAAAACGTGCAAAGAAGATGGAAAGATATGCCGAAAATAACTAATAAATTGAAGAAAGAAGAGGCATTGTTCCGCTCATCTGAAAATCTATTGGCAATGAAATAGTCTGACGGAAAGGAATTTTATATGCTTTCTACTATCCATAACGAAGAATTTGCAGAAGTACCAAAAAAGTCAAGACAAAATGATTTTACTCTAAAGCCAAAATACGTAATAGATTATGATTCTTCAATGGGCATAATCGACAAATCAGATATGGTGATAAGTACTATCACGACGAACCGTGGTGCAAACTCGTATATTGATAATCTGACTGTACGCCGTGGTCAAAAGTACTCTGTTATGACGACAAATGACGACATCATGACCTGTTTCTGTACGTGCATTTATCCCATGCGTTTTAGATTTCGGTTTGTTTTGGAGTTCTAAGAATTCGTGATATTGTCAAAGAATTAATGTCTTCACGGACATTCTCCCCATTTCCTGTTACTTTTAAGGTACTGTTTCACAGCTTCGTGTTTGGTTCATTGTTTGGTCTCTCTATTTCCCTTTTCATAGGCGTAGGGACTGTGCACGTAACAGTACATGGAGACAGGTTTACCCCTGCGTGAGATAAACCGTTTAAGGGCTGCTAAATAGAAATCGGATGTCCGATTTCCAACAAGCTCTATATGTACAGCCTCGACAGAAAAACATACAAAGATCGCCATGTATGCCTTAACATTGCGAGCATTTCGACGCCTTCCCTCTCGCACAAATATGGGCTCTGCGTAATCAACGCCGCAATGAGTGAATGCTTTGGACGGAATAACTCGTGAGGTGGGCAATTCCCCCATTATTGCTTCGGATATGATTGGTTTTGATTTGAAACATGTGAAGTATTTAGTTACGATGCGCCTCGCGGTAGACCGAATGGCTATCGGCCAGTATCGTTGCCTTACGGCAGTTATGGTAGCCTGTACACCAGCATATAGAATACGTTCGTTCGAATATGTTCGTCCTCGATAATTAGATGTGTGACGCGGTGACGCTTGGGTACAAGTATTGGGTGGCGTGTGGTATAGGCCAAGTCCGAATTCTTTAATCTTCCGCCGACGCGTAGTAAACCAGTGTTGTCTAAGAATGAAGATAAACAAAGTAGACTACTTGTAGAATTGAGGGCCTTACCGCTTGATAGTAGCTTTATTTCATGGTGAAAGGTGCTTGCTTGAATAAATTTATACAAGACACGCATAGAATCAGAAATTTCATTAAGGGTAACAAATAAATTATATCGTGCCTTGCTTAGATGACACTTGGAGATTCTCAAGGAGTATGCAACAATTCGGCATAGTTTTGCAATATTTGAACACCCGTTGAGTAGCTTGTTAATTGGACAATCATCGATGGTTGCGGTAGCTGCGATTATCCTTCGTTGTTCTGGCAATTCATTCTCCGGTAATATAGTCTTATTACCGGGCCAAGACTCATTATCACGAAGAAAGTCGGGGCCGTACCACCAAGTTTTTGAGGACAGCAATGCTGGCGGTTCCAAACCCCGAGATATATCGGCGGGATTTTCCTTAGATGGCACATGATGCCAGTCGGAAATGTTTGTTAGTATTTGAATCTCCCCTACTCGATTCATTACAAATACGGTCCATTTACGAGAACATGAAGGGATCCAGTTTACAGTTATGGTAGAATCTGACCAAAGAAAGGTTCTTAATCGAGAGATATCGATAGCATTTCTAACCTTATCTATCAATTGAGACAATAAAACGACCGCACACAATTCAAGTCGCGGCAAAGAGACTGCCTTTAAAGGTGCGACTCGAGATTTTGAGCAAAATAGTTCTGTCCAAGAATGATGAGCCGAAAGCATAGGACGTATGTAAAGGCAAGCGCCATAAGCGTTTTGACTTGCGTCACAAAATCACGAGTAATTGAATGTGTTTCACATTGCAATTAAGTTTAATGCATCGCGGTATTTTCAAGTCGTTCAGGCAACGTAATTGCTCTCAAAACCTTGACCACTGAGCGTGAATTTGAATTGAAACAGATTCATCTCAATGAACATTTAATTGCCAAAGTTCCTGAATCAGCAATTTAGCAACTATAACGATAGGGCCCAGTAAACCGAGAGGGTCAAATAATTTTGCAATTTCGGAAAGTATTAAACGTTTGGAGACTGGCACGGATAACAGCTCAGAGTTAGAGGACCAATTATCTAAAACAAATGAACCTTGTTTTAGGATTTCTGTAACTGCCTTCCGAATTGTCCTTGCCTTGGCTATGTAATCGGCACCGGTTAGTAGGTCATCAACATAGAAGTCGCGCAACACGTGTTGCGAACCGGTAGGAAAAGGTAAAGCGTGCTTCTCCGCTAAATATTTGAGACACCGAGTAGCGAGGTAAGATGCTGCTGCCGTTCCATACGTTATTGTGACCAATTCGTATGTATTAATGTTTTGTTTGTCATCATCGCGCCACGCTTTTCGTTGTAACGAAGTTTGCGATGGGTGCACCAGCACCTGACGGTACATTTTTTTAATATCAGCTGTGAAGACATATGGAAGAGTACGAAATCGCAGTATAATCGATATCAAATCTAGTTGAATGACAAGCCCGACTATCAGCGCGTCATTAAGAGAAATCCCGGAGCTACTCTTACTCGAGCCGTCAAAAACTACACGAAGTTTTGTGGTGCTGCTCGAAACCTTAAATACGCAATGATGCGGAAGGCAGAATTTCAGAAGATTAGGGGCATCATCTTCCTCGTGAATTAGTTTCATGTGTCCTAAAGCGAGATATTCATGTATGAACTTTGAATGTTCAGATTTTAAAGATGGGTCACGATTTAAACGTCTTTCTAAATGATAAAATCGACGCAACGCTGTCGCCTTTGATTCCCCGATTCTTGACAAAATAGTTTCCTTTGTTGGCAGTTTAACGATAATTCGATCGCGCTCGTTTAATGATACGTTGTCCGAAAAATGCTTCTCGCACATCTGATCGTTGAATTATTGAGCCTTGGATGCATCATAAATATTTTCAATGTCCCAAAATTTAGCTAATTGATTTTGTAGATCAACTTGTTTTATCGATGCGTATAAGGTATTAATTGTTGCGGAATGCCTTGACTGAACATTATATCGACCCGCAAGAATCCACCCAAAATGGGTTTTCTGCAATCTGGGATGCTTGTCGCATGATTTAATTTGGCCGATACATAATATTTGCCAAAAGAGGTCCGTGCCAAGTAAAACATCTATATCGGATGATAGGTGAAAATGTGAATCAGCCAACCTTAACCTGGGTGTCAACTGGACATTGCCTTGTGACATGGTGCATGCAGGAACCTTTCCAGTGATATTATCAGAGACAATGCAATCGATGGTTGCCGTGAACGAATTTAATCGAGATTGCAATTTTAATTGTACGATCTCGTTCGCGGTAGTGATTGTTTGATTTATGCCGCCTATTGAAACACTAATCGAACGCGACCGTAATCCTAATTCGTTCAAAAAGCGGCGAGAAATGAAATTTGCCTGAGAACCACAATCTAATAAGATGCGACATGGTTTTTGTGATCCCGCATGATCATACACCAACACGATGGCAATGGATAACATGACGGAATTCCCATTGAAAGTTGTTGAACTGTGAGCAACGACGGTAGTAGTATAGTAACGCCGTTTCTAGAGTTGGGGGGGGGGGGTTGCCCGGCCGGTAATGCAGATTGGTTGTTTGTTCGGCCGATAAGGTAGATTGTGCAGGTTGGGTGGGTAATGTAGATTGGTCGATTGAGCGTGGTTCGAGTCTGTGGCGGATGGTTGTAGTCCGGGGTGTGGGTTCGAGTCTGTGGTGGATGATGGTGGTGGTGGTGGTGGGGGTGGTGGTGGTGGTGGTGGTGGAGATGGTATCGTCTGGAGCGCGGGATAGGGGGTTCTTAATTTTTGCGGTTGTACACGGGCATACGGAGAGAGAGAAAGAGAGAGAGGTTACGTTTGCGATACGCGATTTATTGATCGTTTGTTACATTTGTAGGTATATATATCGTGTCGACATCGATTACAAATAATTGCTCTTATCGATCCAAGAATTGTTAACGATCCGAATTAGCGCTGTAATAAAGCAGTAATTATTTTATCTATATAGCTATATTACGATCGTTATTATGTTATTTTCACATACCTCCGCCTTTGTAGTATAACCTTTATTATCGTGGAAGGTGATCGATATATGTATGTGCTTCCATTCACAACCGTGAAGGCGCACATTTGCATATTATTATCATCCACGAATTGTATAATATTTTTCACCATTTTAAAATCATGATCACTTAAATTGGCCCATTCCTGTGGACATCGAATAGGTGTTCCATTTATTAATAACATTAAGGGTTGTTGTTGCAATGTTCTCAATGGTATATTGTCATTCATCTCATAGGAAGAAGTGTTACCGTTTCGCTTCATTTTCACACTACTAAGCTAAATTCTATCAATATTATTTTTATATGGCACCAACACTCCAGTACCCCCACTGTGTTATCTGGAGATTATATGTATCTAATCTGAAGAAGTTTAAAAACAGGCGTTGCACATTCGAGTCTTTCAATCGTTATACATCTGCACGCGTTTTCCTCCTTATTTCACCAACACCGCTACCGTCATGTCTATAAATTTAAATCGCAGAGAAATATGTAATTGTAATATAATTAAGGAACGATGTTTATTGGACATTGACGTTTATAATCATGTGTTGAGTTACTTAAAAAAGTGTAATGTGTTAACGGATGATGATATTGTGCAAATTGAAATTTCATCGCATAACAAGCCGGGGATGGTATACGAGTTATATGCAATATTAATGAAAAAATGCCAGTAAGTAAAAAATTTATATATATTATCATAATTGAATTATGGAGTTTTATTGATTGCATTGCTTTATTTACAGATCCAATGATTGGCCATTCAAATTTTTTAATGAATCACTAAGAAGACATTACAATTGGATAAGTGAAGGAATTGATGATATAATATGTAGAAATATATTTTTAAATGCTTTAAAATTGGAATTACCCCATCCTCAACAAGTACGATCGTTGACACAAATTATGTGGCCAAAAGTTCTCAATATGTATTTAAGATTATTATATGCAGATGAGGGGGAAATCGATGAAAATATTAAATATTTAAGATATCTAATGGGAAATAGTCAGGAAAAGGTATCATTTTTTCATTTACGAGTAAACGAGCGCAAGCACGAGGATCATATGCTCGATATCGATATATGGAATGAAGTACCTATACCGATGGTATTAGAAATAATAGACGATAGAGTATATAAGATATTATATTTTATCAGAGAAGACGTCACATTACTCAAACAATATGTGTATATATTAAAGAAATATCCTGATATTTATGAAAAAGTATTAAATACACCATACTTGTATTGAAAAAGAAATATATCTTGGTTTTATCTATAATAAATATACACTTTTATAATTATATTGTATTATCATTATTTATTTGCTCTCTTAACGAATAGTGCCCCCAAGGTAACGTATCAATACAATTTTCATTCACGCACCGTTTATCATCGTAGGAATCTAGACCAATTTTACTCTCTGAGACTGTATAAACATTGTGCAATTTGGATCTAATGTGATTTTGCTGAACAGTTTTAATTTCCTCATCATATAGACATTTTATGTTGTCGTTAAAATTAATTTCACGAGACACAACGTTATTGACAATGCCTTTTGCTTTTTTAGTAGCAGACTTATTTAAACATTTCATCGCATACATTTTTGATCGCAATCCTACGAATTCGGTAAAAATTTCCCCATTATTTTCATCCTTCATTAAACCTAAAACTTTTTTATTGGCTAAAGGAGTGTTAAAAATATTATTTTCAAGATAATCGCTTGTATCAAACCATGATATATCCTTTTTGATAACTTCATAAATATCTATATCTTTGATTGCATATATTAAATTATCCGTATCTGTATACAATACTTTACAGTTGTACTCAAATTTCGGCTTCATATAGCCATAATGAAAATTGTAAAGTTGTAATTTCGCTATATCTAATATAGACATTCCAACATAAATCGGTTTATTCATCACAATTTTCAATCTAGCCATTTCGATTGCTACTAAGTTTGAATCAAATATAATTCTTTTATAGAAATTAGGCTTCGCAATTAACGTATTAACTCCATTAATTCCATTCCACTTGGTAGCCAATTTTATATCGCGATGATTTCGTACATTTTCCATCATTTTACCAAAAACTGCATTATTCATAAGTTTATAAAGATTTTTATCAAAAGCTGTTTTCGACTTTTTGCACAATTCCGTATTCAAGTCGATATATTTACACAACCAAGTACTTTGATTGAATTGCAATATTCGATGTACTTTATCCAACACAAGACCATGTTTTAAACATTGTTGAAGCATTCGATAATGCAGTACATATTTTTCTTTATCGTATAACGTGGCTAGTAATTTTTCACTTTTAGTATTAGCTATTGGTGGTTTTGATTTGATTGGGCAATATGGTAAATCTGCATGCCATTCGTGTATGCTATTAGGATATTTCAAATCTACTTCTAAGATATACCCTACTGCGGAATTGTGCTCGATAGAATTAACGTTAAAATTAATAATTTCAGCATTGCTTAGCCATTTGAAATTACCATTCGGCAGTGGTTGTGACATTGCCCATCCGTACAGATTATTAATATCGAAGTACATTAAATAACTCGTTTCTTGTGATGAATCATACTTTTCCTTCATATACCGATTATTAGCTTTTGCACAACGATGCGAACATTGACTAAGCCCCCCTCGAATACCTTTTTCGATGAACATCAACATATCTATGTCTGTCAATAATTCTAATTTAACTTTAGTTATTTTCAACATTGCATCCCACGCCAAACCACGTATTGTAAAATAATGTGCACGATCCAATTTATAAGTGGAAAGACATTTTGCTCGAAAATTTTCAAAAACATCAGCTAGCAAAAGAACGTCTGTTTTTAAGTATAAGTCACTGTACTCGCCAATTGTTTCTATGTTAAACGTTTTCCATACATTACACACATGATTGTATTCTTCATTCGTTATATTGCTCTTAGTCATTTTATTATAAAATTTATCGTGCGTAGGTAATACTGTTTCTTCTAATTTATCCCAATCTTCGATATAATCGTATGGAAAAATAGCTTTGCGCGTAAGCAGATTAAACTTAGAATGATCTAATGAGGAGAAATTTTGATGTAAAATTTTCATATCTTTAACACTCAAAGATGATGCTAAGTTACTTACTCACATTGACGGATTTAATTTCACATCTAATGATTTTACTATTTTAAAGTTATATTTATAGTATAATCTCCTTCCCTTGAAATTTTTAGAACAGGAACCGGATGAGGGGTGGTTCTAAACCAAATCCGCTCTAAAATCAATTTCCTTTTCTGCTTGCGATGATAAGGGGGACTTGTATGAACAGGAACGACTGTGATAAGCTAAATATGTAATGCTTTGAAAGTGGAAGGGGTAATGATTATCAAATACGTAACAGGATGAGTGACGGTTGCCTAAACCAAATCCGTTCAAAAAATCAATTTCTCTTTTTGTCTACAATGATAAGGGAAACTTGTTTGCACAGAAACGACTGTTCTTTCTGACGTGGTGTAAACTAAATCTAAATCAATAAACCAAATCTAAATTGATTTCGATAACTATGCGAAAAATGTGGTTGCTCGACATTACTCATGTTCTGACGTAAATCATAAAAGATTTTGAAATATAAAATCGTTATCGTTTTAACTCTTAAATATTTATAAAAGATTTTGAAATATAAAATTGTTTTTAGCTCTTACATATTTAAATTGATTATTACACATGAAATTCTATTAGCATATAATTTAAAACTAGATACACTATCAAATACTTTAAAATTAGGGTTAAACAAAGATTCATGCCTTTGTTTAAGATCATTAACAATATCTACATCGCTCTTATAAAATAGTAATAAATTATTAACAACTTCATATAATTTATTTAGCACGGATTTTGTTAAACATGCGATATCTAGTACAGAAAGGTCAAAGTCTCCCGCTTTTGTAATTGCTTCTTTATATTCATCATATTCATAATACACTTTTTATTATATAAAATTTACCATTCATATGTTTGAATACTGTAAATTTATCTTTAGCTGATAAAGAAATTTCATTTAATAGATCGCTAGTTAAAACAAATCTTTTAGGTTTATATGTACACTCATCCATTTCTATGACATATATTCCTTTATAGAAAACATGTTTTACCTTTATTAGATAAAATAACTGAATGTATTCCATCATAATCAATGTTTTCACCAAAAACTTCTTGATAAGATTTAGGCCAACCTTTGTGCAACTTTAATGTGTTAGGATCAAACATATAGATATTGTTTTACATAAAGAACGATATCGCCTGAAGGATTTTCATAAATTGATGTGATTTCGGTAAAATGTTCTGGTAAAAATTTCAACCAATTTGTGATCAACTGTGGTTCTAAATACTTCTCATTATTATTTTTATTCTAATTGAATGGCCTCTCTTCTTCCATCTCTTGAATTCTTCTTTGGAATTGTAATCTGTCAATACCTATTTGAATCCAACACATCCCATTTCTGCCAACATCTTCGGTATAATCATCGATAATATGAATTGTATTACATAAACTGCAGGTCACTTTCTTCTGAAACAAAAATAAATTTTCTTAATATTATTAAGTATTACGTCTGTTTAACATAATTTTAATTAATTACATTTCTTTCTCTTCTCCTCCTCCTCCTCC
>JBCFXI010003147.1:0-11860 GCA_038496175.1 Ampulex compressa
CACCTTTTGCCATCTTTCTGGCAGTAACATAATTCCCCTCTCATAAAAGTTTTGGTCCTTGCTGGCAAAAAACTGGTTCAGGTGGTTTTACTTAACGAAATTACTTTCCGAACAACCTAATAATATTTCTCGCTTATAAGAGGTAAATAATGTAGAGATCAGTCGGTTGTTTATATGCGATGCCGAAGTGATTTATGAGATGTCGAGGTGTAAGATCTTGATCTCCTTCCTTGGTTTCTTCAATGATACGAATCGGTCCCTCGAGAAGGGCGTCGAATAATAGAGTATATCCTGATAATACAGAATCGATGATTTGGGATTGGTTTCGGATGCAAGCGGTGAATCCAATCAGATTGGAGTTATGTAAAGTAAAGTAAAGCACGATTAGTATTTCAAACAAGACGTGTAACTCGGTTAATTACTTGGTGATTATTATAATGATACGAGAATCAGAGGTTCACGTTCAAATATCAAAAATACACGAGTACACGATATTTATTCATCGAAGCTTTCGTAGATTTATCAAGTCGTCGTGGACGATAAATCCTACCTTGAAACGTGCGGATTTCGCGAGAAGAAAAAAGCGATAACGCGATCTGAGTTTCCTGTTGAAAGCTGAAGGTATAGCATGAAGTATTATTAAGGTCCCGACAATGGAGATCTCAACTCTTTTCCCAAGAATTCCATTTGACTCGCCTCCTCTGGAATTTTATGCGCATAAAAACTGCGCAGAAAGATCATTCTTAGATAGAAGCTGCACAGTGCGCGATATTCGTCGTTGATTAAATTGCATCGATCCCATTAAGAAACCTAATTGTACAGAAGTGATCGTCAATCCGTTTAAATGAAGCTATTGGAAAGGATATAGAGTTGTGCGATCGAGAAATAGTGAGAATCATCGCTCAATCGTGATTCAACGTTCAGTCGAATCTCTGGGTTTCGAGTAAAGCGGAACACGAGTGAAGCAACGGCGAGGGAAGGCAAACTGGTTTCCTGGTTCGTTTTTACCTCCTCGATCGATTAGCCTGCCATGCGCATCGAGTTTTTAATTAAAATAGTTACTCCGAATGTGGACTATAATGACTGACTCAGCAGAGCCGACCATCCCATCGGACCGTTATGAAGAGAATACAGTACGCCTTACATTAATGGCGTTGTACCTTCAATTTTTGGCCAGTGTGCCAAACACGTTTACATATCTATGCCCCTTAAAAGTTTAATTGCACGATAAATATGCAAATTGATGATCTCAAATTTCCTGCCATGAAACTAATGGTTTTTATATTTTATATAAAATGCTTATCGCGCTTTTTCGTAACTGCAATTGGTTTAATATCCACGTTTGAGCTCGCTACGTAGTATTATGGAATAGCGTTATGACAGCCTTAACGAACCGTGTCGTTTATAGTAATCGGAGTAAAAACTGAGGATGTCGTTAATATCGAAGTCAAGGTAAATAGAATAGCAGACAATTCTAAGGAAGTATAGTATTGGATGATGAAGATTCGTCGAAGGATGTCACAGTTGGTGACGCGTTGAAAGCTGATTTCTACTTCTCGCTCTTCTCCAAGCAACTCGGATAATTTCACAATTTCGCGTCTCGAAGTTCGAATAGTTCGAACAGTCAGAGATAATTCGAAAGCACGATTTACGAATATCAGGTATTTCTGTGTGTACTGTATATCGCGGTGCACAAAAAATCCAATTACGAACGAGAGGAATGAGGCCTGCATTACTTAGGTTTTATCGTCCCATTAGATACTCATCTCTGATTTTTCGTGTGAATCGAGCGAAACCAGTCACGTGAATTTCATATTTCTTATAAAATGAGAAAGGCGTAACGAAGGACCGGGCAAAAGCGCTCGTCATTTTTCACACTTTTCTCCTCCGTGAGCTTAGAACAATGCGCTCGCATGGCCGATAATTCGTTGGTAACGATAACCGTAACCTCCACATCGGTCGCGACGCCACTGTTGTTTCGTCGTTTCACGGAAGTTATTAAATTACATAACGAAGCGTCACTTCCTGGTACTTGTAACGTGAAAAAAAAAAAATAAGATTCGCACAATGCCGCGTCCTTTAATATCGAGAAGTTACGTATTTTCTCGATAGGGTTATAAAGAGAGTTTAAGGTTCGAATCATAATCTCGATTCGCATTCGCCCATTTTCATTTAATCTCGATAAAATCCTCGCTGATGCATAATTACAATAAACTTATTTCTGTTACCTATATAAAAATATATAAATATATTTCTATTGCCAGAATATATCCTCGAAAAATAAGACATTCACTTATTAAAACATAAAAAAAAAATCCAAAACCAACCGAAGCACCGTCCAACCGAAAAATTAGATATTCACCAAGTAATCCATAAAAATCATAGAGAAAAAATTTCAATGGAGCAAGATAGTCATTTCTCTGAGATACCTCTGCCAAATCGAAAAATCACGAAGTGGCATAAACGAAGGACGATCGATAGAGGATAACGCGGAATCCCGATTAATGCGAAGTGCATAAAACTGACATCATAAACAATCACGTACGCATCTCGTGGAGGAAAAGACGGATGCAGTGGCAGCGAATCGTATCGAGGCGGGACCCCTTTGGGCCCGAAAGATCCTTGAAGCTTGATAGTGACCCAGTTGGAATTTCTCGCGCAACACGAATCATTAAAATATGATTAGAATCGAGGAGCTGGCCGTAGATTAATGTCAACGATTACACCGAGTTCCGGTCCGCTTTGCGTCCTTCGCGTGGAATACTCCTGCTACTCTATTTCCCTTTCTAAATCAGTCCACCGGCTTCTGTTTTTCCGCCTCTGCGCGCCAAACACTCCGGCATCCGTGTAGATCAGTCATTCGGGCAAATACGATCCCTATCTCGCTCGATAACTCATCGAATTAGAATTCGTCGGGTTTTACGGGAGCGCCGATTGTGTGAACCTGCGTAATTAACGTGAAATCGAGGGAGACTGGAAGCGAGTCGAGGACCTGGAAGCAGGAGCAGGATGGAACTGGAGCTCAGCTGGTGCTCCGCGGAATTCACCTCGCGACCCTATCTTAATCGCATTAGACGAAACTCAAGTCTAGGCTCCAGCTCGGCTCTCGGATTCACGGCAACTCGAGCTCCGTAATGCGAACGGAGCCTGAATTTCCCAGAGGAAGACCAAATGAAAACTTGGCTCTGAAGCACCGGATACCGCAGATAAGCCCTCTCTTACCCACACGTGCCTACGGATGAATTATAACGGTACGCGTCGTTGGTTACAACGAAGGAATTACGCGAGAAATTAATACGACTATGAGGATTTGGACTTCTGGAGTGTGGATACTGGGCTTCACGCTCTGCGATTGGTCGGTCGAATTTCTCGTGTGAAGGCTTACTATCGAGTTTTTCGAGCTTTACACTATTTACCTACCAGCCATTTTTCATACAGATTTAAGTGTACTAAATGTATCCTTGAAAAAAAAGACAGGACGAAGGAAAAGTGTCGATAGATTAATTTATCGATCCGTACGCTGCGAGAAAATCATGAAAAATGTCGGAAATGAGTGCGCCTCAAAGTTCTACGATTTTTTAGAGAAATCACTGACCGATCGTTTGACCGCTCGTGGTAGGAATAGTGTTAAACGATCGGTTCGAGGTTGAGAAGTTACAGCGCCAAAGGTAAAGGTACTTGAGTATATTTCTAAAAAATGATAAAACGCATCGAGTGTGAACGATGTATGGCAGTTGATTTCATTCTACCTTTATGCTTATGCAATGGCATTTGAACTTAGACGTTGGGATGTTATTACTATTGGATCATTAATCTTTCAACTTTACCGTGCTATGGCATGCATCGCAGTTCTCGATGACGTAAAATTAGGTTTAAACACTACATCATAATGTAATTGAACGTAATCGCTCCGATATTCGCGCGATTCTTTATGCCCCGCCGTCGATCCATATTACCACGCGTACGAAACCTTTCGCGGTGCTGAAGTAGCTTGAACCGTATAATTGCAGATTTCACTTTCCCAGGGATATAATCCTATATCGAAAATTTTGTTCTCAGGAGCTGCGTGGTAGCTAACGCTCCTATAGGAACGTGTCTAATTAAAGGAAGAAAAAAAAGGAAAAAAAAATCAGAAAAGAAGCTACATTCGGTTATATCATCGCGTTATTTTCGTCGATGCAGAGATACACCAGAGTGACTATACGTCCTCCGAACGACATTTCATATGTTTTAGTCTATGTGCAACTATATTTATTCATATAACATCTATATGTATGAATCTCAAAAAAGTGATGAACTCCATTTTATTGGTCGAATTATACCTAATTTTCTTTTCATTCATTTGCGGCAGCTACTGCTAAGATCACTTGGCCTAGGACCCACTGTTTAAGATGAATTCCGAACCACCAGAGCTACCGTATACATATTACATTTATATCTAATTTTAAGTGTAAAAAAAATTTATACAACGTGCATCGATCTGTTCTTGAAATTAAATTTGTGCCACTTGAATTATCTATACGTTATTAAAAAACATGGAAGTATTACCTTCATAGTTAAAATGACGAAAAAAGTATGTATATATAAAAGGGAGGAAATTAACATCACCGTCAGCATTCGAATTTCCAAATAAACTAAAAATCGACGTTTCCAACAACAAGTGTGTTCATCCTCAGGATCAGTATTATTTGAACCCTCAGCATCGACGATCGGGTAAAATATAGTAACGTTACGTCTCCAAACTCGAAACACGTGCAAAACGATCAGCAGCATATGCCCGAGTAATCTAAAATTATTCTAAAATAATACAAAAAAAATCTCAAACGATAAAGAAAATCTCAAAATCTAATTCCACGAGCAAAAGAAATATATGCACCAAAAGAGAGCTAGGTTCGATCGTACACAAATGAGAGGCACAGAAACGAAGACAGTGGTCCATGCCTCTTTTTCTCAGCTGCTACAATGCGGCACAGAATGGGCCGTTGTTTACCGAGGATTCGATCAGCGTTCGACCAAAAGGCAGGGAGGATGGAGGGGGCAAAAAAAGGACTATTTAAATACCTGCCGCGGGCTCACGGCAATTTCGTTTCCAGTCCCCTACTCCGGGTTAAACCGATGTTAAACCGGTTCGTAGAAGGGGTCAGGGAACGTCAATGAATTCTCCCGGATGAGAGATTATCATAGAGGCTTAAGGATAACTATAAGGTCAGCCGCATTATCTCCCGATATTGAATACTTATAGTCGTTTTAACGTCCGACCGCCATCGGATTTCCATATCTCCCCAAGCGCCATTCCGCCCGGCCGACCATCGGTTATTGGTTTTTAATCTGGATTTAATCAGGAGTATGAATTCATATTACAGGTATGCGCTGCATAGCGATACGCGAAGGACGCTCCTGGCTTTAACCGGTATAAGCGTCGATGTGCAAACGAAAGTCGGGCCAACGGAAAGAACGAAAGTCACTCGACGATAGTCATGGTGAATATTCCAAAGTTTCACCGGTACGCATCTGCGGTACTCTATCGCATCGAAGTGGTTGTTCGTTTTTGCGTTATTCGACAATGCGATCGCGGAGTATTATTCTGTATAAACAAATTTATCATCGCATTAAAGGAGTTGGCAATATATTGGTAGTCGATAGAAATGAATAATCACTCGTGTTAATCTTCTGATGGGATGTGTTATTTTTAGTAAATTTCCAATATTCCTAATATATACGAGGGTGGTCCGATGAGTACTTAGCCTACAAGAGAAAAACGAAAATTTTGGAAAGACGGCGATCTATTTCTCAACACAGTCTCCTTTTAGCTCGATACACTCGACCCAGCGATGCTCCAACTTCTTTAACCCGTCCGAAAAAAACGTTTTCCGGAGGTCTCGTTTTCACGTTGAAACTCGTTGAACCAATTTTTGAGGGTCGCCATCGAAGGAGAAGAGTCACCGTAAATAGCATCTAAGCGCTCTTTGATTTCGCCGCGCGATTTCCCTTCCAAAAATAAGAATCGAATCGCAGAACGATAATCGCTCTTTTTCCATTTTTCTAAAATTTGTAGCTAGAACGATGAGAATAAATCAGTGAAAAGTATCGGGGGATTCGAGAAGTATGCTCTTGTACGAATCTCGCAGGCGGTTCGTTGCCATCGCCAGGAAAACACCTGCAGCCGACCTACCAACGCATCGTTCACGCGGATCATGCTCAGGATCACGTAGAACGAGCTCGACAAAGGAGGGAACTCATTCTCACGCGTGTGATCGCACCAGAGGCGTCTCCTCTTTTCCCTTTTCCCCAACCACGGCGTCCAACCTGCCGCCTAATCTTTTTCGAGGCTTTTGTCAAGGCGCCACGCACGTCCCTCCTCGTTTCACGGCCTCTTATTACATAAGCCGCCTCTTTTCTGGGATAAAAGTACCCGAATATAGCGCAGTCGTAAATTATCAACTCCGCCCTTACGATTTTATAAAGTTCCATTCATTTGATAATCGTCCAGTTGACTTATTATCCTTGCACGCCTGTTCATTTATAGCTAATCATCTTCACGGATTCTTCCATATTTTTTACCACTGTCGCTGGTATTCTTTTCATGAAACATTTATACTGCGGATTACCGGATGATAACTAATACAAATACATTATATATATATACACACCAAGATCGTAATTCGAAAATCGAACTTGCACTGAAAACATCGAAATTTAAACGCGACCTCCAGAGTTTTTTATACAATAAATATTATTGCTTTTTACAATAGTTCTAAATTATATATAATAGTCAAGTACGAGAATTAAGGTTATCATCAACTAACCTAATATAACGTACTTGCATTTACATTTCGCGCTAAAAACAAAGGACCTTGGCAAGTCGATGATCGAGAAAGATCGTCGCATAAAATGATTCCAGAAGGAATAAAAGGGCCAGGAGGAAAGCAATAATCGATCGACGATTTATTCCTTTAAACTGGCGAATTAATAGAAAGCAGCCACGAAGGAAAGCTCCCGTCTGTTGGACAGTAAACAACGTTCTTATAGCGCGTTATTATAATAAATTGTCCGGTTATGCGCGATACAGCGCGGCTAGAAATTTATGCGATAGTAACCACGAGCATCGAAACGTTCGGCCGTTAATTAGGGCCGCCAAATGTTCTTTTATTGCCCAACCAGGTGGATCTACCTTGGTCATGGTTTGTCCTAACGAGGGCAGCGCCATTATGTTTATAGGCAATTAACCGGCATTTTACTGCGAGGACGGCGAATTTGCGCGGAATGTCTGGCGGATAAATCATTTCGATACTCAAGTATTAACGATGAACGAGATTGAGAGCAATGGATCGCTGTGAAATCGAAAATCGCGATCGCGTATTTCCAAAATAAGTCACGCGCGTGACGGGCTATTGACGACCGATTGTTTGCAAACGATGATGATTTTAAATCAACGTTTCATTTTCATGATTTTTTTCTTAGTCAGCTATTTTATTTTTATTGTAAATATATAAAGGAGGATATACGAAAAGACGCTCGTTCTTCAAATTCTTATTTCTAACACTTGTAGACATTATATACGCTTATATACACCTTTGTTCAAACCCTTAAGAAGCATGAGATTATGCAGAGAGAGAGAGAGAGAGAGAGAGATATATATATAATAATGGCAAATATCGAAAACCGAATGTCGGTTCTAGAGGTTTAACAAATCGTAATAAATCAAGGAATTGACAGTTGCGTAAGTTATCTTCAACAAGGAGCTAATTGCAAATGTTGATCGTTTCTAACCAATATGCAACGCAACTAAGCGCAATTAATCGATGGTTCCTCATTAGCAATTAAAGCGCGATCGGTGGCACTCGCCGCTGCCGATTGCACCGATCGCGTCGACTAATGAAATGCGATTATTATGCGCGAAAAAGTACGAGCCGGGCAAGGCAGTGCATAAGTATTTACTTCCATCGTCGCGGTTCTCGAAGATACTTCTGTCTGTGACAGAAATGTATTGAACGATCTGGGAAACCGAATCCTTCTTACCCAACGAATGAGATATTTATAAGAAATAAATTCTGGGCTATCAGAAATATAGGATGGTTTAGGAAAAATTTGAAACGTATACAACACTCAATTGATTTTAATAAATAGAACTTTAAAATTATTTTCATTCTTGATATAATTATATTTTATATATATATATAAAAAATCAGTTTATAGTCATAACACATATAATAATAATTATATATGTATTATTATTATATTATATTATATCCAGTTACTCCAATGTCCCTTGTTTTCCACACGATTTTTCGTAATAAAGTTTAATTCACCACCTTAATGTTTACAATTTTCTAACATAAATCAAATTTAATATTACCGCTTGTAAATCATTTTCAATGATCGACCGCACACAAGTGGCCAAAATCATTATCACTCCGCATAAAAATAGTCAATATAATCGAAATTCTATCCCTAGAATTAAATAAACTTATGAAAGTTGCTCCGTGACACTAAGAATTACCTCTCCAGCGTAAAATATACTTTCCCAATCTAACGTGCCTTCGAATAATTAAAAAGCATTATCTTTGTCCATTATCTTCGTCCAGAATTTAGAGTCACTTCCAACGTACGTCCACCGATGTTGGACGCGCACATATATAATGCAATCGAGCGGCATCGTTGGAACGATAATAATCAGCCTCCGACTTCCCCGTCACGATCGGCCGATATCCACGTCCCGATCGAAACGGAGAAATCCAAAGTGAATTCGAGCTTGACGAGCACGGCGGACGTGCAAGAAACCGATGCCCGCGAGTTTCTCCTTACTTCTCGATAACCGATAACTCCCGGTGAATCGGGTGTGACAATGACTTCCCGGCTGCATATAAATTAGAACGGTCCGTACTTTCCCTTTCTTCTCTCGCATCTAACCGGGAATCTCCGGGTTTCATCGACACCGAGAAAACCTCGGGGCGGCCGTGCTGAAAGCCGGAACGTGTTTGCGTCCTGTTCGAAGCTCGTTCGGTTTTTGTTCGTGCGCGCGAGAGGAGAGCTCCTCTCGATGTGGATTATTTAAAGCGACTCTTGGAAGTTTGGAGTGCTCCGTATTGTTTTCGCGCGAGTTAAACGATGCAGGAATGTGTGAATGTTGGTTGGTTATACGAGAAACGAAAGGTGAAGTTAATGTTCATTGTAGATGATGATATAAGGGAGTTGAGGAAATTATTCTACCGAAGTGAGGTTATGATCGCGGGTCAAATGGCGTCAGTGTATTAGACGTTGTGGTTTCTGATGATATTGATGGTTAAATGATCAGAGTTGTATATAAGAACGATGCCAAATGTTAAACGAGGTCTTAGTAACCACTGAATAGTAGTCACGAGAAACAAGATAAATAAACGAAGTTTATATTATTGGGGATTATGCCATATCCTCTACAAGAAAGACGTCATCGTACGATCGCAATTATCGAGCCACGATAATTTCCAAAGATAATAACTAGGAGAGCGCAAAGTCGATCCTCGATCTAGCTTCTTCAAACTCTGAGCACGAACAAAATAATTCGCGAAATACATCTATGCGATCTCAGTTTTGGCGGTGAACAAATGGATTTCGTTGATCGTTGTCGCGAAGAATCATGGGAGCCAAAGAGGAACACGATGGCGCGAAATTTGTTCGTTCTCGCATATCACACGTGCCTATCGCTAACAGGCCAACTTTCTTCGCTGGCGAGCTGCTCCTGGAATGTAGTCGCGTTCACGCACTAATTATTTTAGATAAAAAGCTGGAAATACCAGGAGAACGGAGGTGCCAGAAGGAGGCGATGATAGGGGAAAAAAGGAGAAGAACGAGGAACAGAAGGAGAGTGAGAGAATGAGGGAGGTAGAAAGAGAGAAGAAGAATAACTGAGTGAAGCGGAGAAAGGAGAAGATAATCGGGGATACGCAAAAAGGAGGAGAAGTGAGAAGCATTAGGACGATGTAGCAACGATATAAAAATGGAAAATTTATTTAGGCACGTTAAAATCGAGTTATTCACGGAGTAATGAGAGGTGGTAAACATAAACGCCGAGTAAAAAGCGTAGCTCGGCATATGCGGAAGTGGGAACGATTTTAATTAGGAGAACGCATGACATACGGCTGTGTACCGGCTGAATCGCGTAAAGCTTGTGCGAGGAATCGCGCTTACGATGCGGGCATTTTCATACGATATTCGAGCAATCAGTTTCCTGTTTTGCGTACCGAGAAATAATATTCGACGCGCCTGCAGAGTTTAGAAATTCGAGATATTTAACAAAGGAATATCGATCGTTAAAAAAGATATACAATCATTAAAAAACATTCCAAATAAGATAATACCGCCTTTGGATTCTTACATGCGATACAGATTTTTCACATAAAATTCGCCCTTTTGCGAAACAAATTCGTCCGTTTGCAAATGAAATTCCATATGAAAATTTAATTTAACATGGAATTTAATATGAAGAACCTATATTTCATAAATCGATTGTTTCGAAATCGCTTTCAAACGAAAGATTCTGAACGACCGATCATAACGGCTGGTGTGAAAGATTAATAAAGTGCGAACCTTACAAACTATCGCAACTGGATACTTTAAGAAAAGTGATTAAATATAATAAAATGGTCCGCTATCTTTTACACGGAATTTAATCGCCTACAACGACATCGCGCCTCGATTTGTTCCGCAATGGTAGGCGATAAACAAATTCGAAGCACAAGAGACACGCGCAAAAACTTTATTACCACCTACTTTCCGATCACGCCCAATGATTCGGTGTGCCGTTAATGCATCGCATTCGCCAGGCCTCGAACCTACGTTAGTTCGTAAGTGATCACTTTTTACATCCGTGTAAAGTGACACGAAAATATGTGAGAGTGATATTTCTACGGTCGACTGGCATCGGATTTACTTCAAAGTCCCGCGTGTGTGTGTGAGTACCTGCGGGGAACTGCGGGGAGGTACGCGGTTACATAGAATAGATTTATTAGATATGCCGATATTAAATTAGATATTCATGGAGGTATTACAAATGTCCGCGCTGATTATGCACCAAACTGTCTGCGCTCTCGATAGCCTACCGGTTTCTACGTATCGCATGAATATTCGAGGAATTTTTACCGCTGAAACGAGTCGATCGGGCTTGTAACCGATATCGATTTCCAGTCGAAACCTCGGCGCTCCGTGGCAAATTTGTTAGCAGAATGTTCCGCTCGATCGTATTGAGCTAATCGACGAATACAGTTTCCTTATCGTGCCAAACTCGATCGGTCGAAAAAAGGGCAGCGTAGATAAAGCGTTGCGATCGATACATCGACGATTTGGACCAGCTTTCTACAAGGAGTCCTTTCAAATGTAAACGTTTCAGAGACATTAACGAGATATTTTTGCGAACATTTATGGCATAATCACGCGAGTGAGGTTTTACACATTTCGCGAGGAACTTTTATGCCGCTGTCACGGCGCGGTGCAAATGCATGGAACATTTTTACTTCTGTTTTTTGGCTTCATTTCCATGCCGTTCCTCTTTAACGGTTAGCGCATAATAATCGAAAGCTAATATTGAAGAGCATAATTTACTTTCGATGTATGGGATACGATTCAAGGATTTCGAAGTCACATTGTACCTAACCGAATCGATTTATGGCTGCTTTCTTTTTTATATTAAATCTCTAATTTCTCCGATACATAACTTCTTGCGTCTTATATTTAATTTCTAATTTATGTAATACTCCTTTCGATATATTTATTATATTTTCTATCCATCCATCCGTGAGTTCTAATCCACGGATATCCAGGAACTTTGTCCGTATAGCAACAACTACAAAATACTTATAATTCTTTCCTAAGCAATCACATATAT
>JBCFXI010003148.1:0-11852 GCA_038496175.1 Ampulex compressa
TATATATATATATAGGTACGTACCCGTGTACGTATTCTTGCGTACACACGCATGCACGTAGCCATTGCGCGCGCTCGACCTGGCAAGGAGCCAGTTTCTTGGAAAGTGGGATCTATTTGAGACGAGGAGAAAGAAAAAGCACCGGAAATGAGTCGGGATGGGATATAGTGGCCCATTTTGGAAGCGACGGGACGATCAGATACCTTCGGTTGGGGGAGGAGAAAGGGGAATCCTGGAGCGTAGGTGGACGGCGTGAGCGCAGTTGCGAGGGGGGCTGGTGGATAAAAATAGGATTTTCCGCGATAAGCAGAGCAACGAGACGAATGCACGGTGTCACGTTCAAACGTTTGTATCTATTCCCCGCCCTGCCTCTCTCCAACTTACCCTACGGCCTTCCTCCTCCGAGGCTCTCCCTTGTTTTTCTCATTTTTCCTCCTCCTCGTACACGCCATCCCGATCCTGCGCCCCTCCCCTCCTCTCCTTCCTCCTTAATGTCCCGGAATCCCCCTCCCTCCGCCCACGCCCTCGCGGAATCCACGTGCTGCCTCTCCGTGGGACGCGAGGGGCAGAGTCGGACCACCCGGAGGGTGGCTCACCGTATATTGCGTCCCACGGACAAATGACAATTGCAATTCCCTTTTGGAACCCGTCGCATTAGTCTCCCGTCCGGCTGGTAAATCGTCAGGTTCGTGCGTGAAAATGCCAGGACCGCCGGGAGTGTCGGGCCTGACGATAGGCGAGAGTCGATTTGCCAGCTCCTGGGTATACACGGTGGGCCCTCGATTTTCGGAAGTAATTGGCTTTTGAAAGTGTGCACGAATGTTGAATGTTCGATAGTAGGATGATGTAAGGAAATACGCGCTCAAAAACAGTGTTTCAAAGTATTTATTTATGGATATGTATATATAAGGAAGTTAAAGAGGCGTTAAATGCTTTTGGGTATTTTTCTTTTTATAAGCTTGGCAAGGGTTAGTCGAATAGGATCATTTTTTTCTCTTTTCTGGATAGAGATTTCTATAATATGCTGTGTCTTTTTGAATTGTCCTACGTATTTGAGATGTATGTTTTCTATGAGGATCACGTTCTTCCATGGTAGTCAAAAATTTGTCAAGGCGCACGAAGGCTTCGTTCGTATTTTTCCTCCAGAGGGACATCAGACGGCTTAGAGAGTTGAATTTTAAAAAATATGCGAAATAACGAATCGTGCGAAAGTCGAGGGCCGCCCGTAATGGGGCGCGATTCGCGAATGGGACAGCCTACGAGCAGGGATTGGCGCGTTAATGGGGGATTTTAATCGATCGCGCGTAAAGTTAATGATCCGCGATTCGAGGAACGACCCCCTTTTTTTTGCTGGCCGTCGATGGGCGGCGTCTGTCCTCCTGCGAAATTGCGAAAGTTCGAGGCGAGAAAAACCTCGAATTACTCGCCGTCTGGGGATGGCCTCTCGTCATATGGCGCGCAGCGTGGATTTATATTCCGGCGGTGTGCTCCGTGCCTCTCGTTGTTCTTCTCCGTCCTTTGGAGGGGCAATTCTAGCGACATCGCGATTCGAGCCCTTGTCACGAGGATAACTTACGACCGAGATATTATGGTCTCTTTCATCCTAATACGTCTTTGCGATTATAACGTTGTGGAGTTGTATAAATAGGCCTTGAGAGATCTCTTGGTTCGATCCTCTCGCAATATTCGTCTGTACCATACTACGACTATAGAACGAGTATTAGAGTATTCAAGGGGCGACGTATATTTCAAATCTATACGATCTTCGTACTCCAGGATTTTCCTTCGAAACCCCATTCCCAATGGCGGATCGTTGTTTATACAAATCCCACGGTCCACCTCGAGTGTGAAACGATCGTCCCTCCCGAGGATATTTCACTCGCGTACACGAGCGTCCAAACAAACGGCTCCGCAATTTTGAAGTTACGCCCAAACTCTAGCGTAGTTTCGAGTCCTCCCAGGCTAGGCTTCGCGAATGCTCGTTTCACTTCCATGGTATCGATTGTTCCCGGTCGAAGGTAGGAACGATGGGGCAAGATTGGGTTTCACGGTTGCAGCAGCGACGGGGTGGTGCAGCACGCTTTGCCGGGAAGATTGATTAAGCCGGCGCAGCCACCGCCGCCCACGCGAGGTATATTAAAGACGTGACCCGACATAAAGGATCCCCGTCTTCGAGTTCTATCCGTCTCCCTCTCCGTCTCCTCCCTATCTCCTCTGACCACATTGATTTTCCACCGCGGCCTTCCCCTCGACCCACCCCCCCTCCCCCTTCTCTCCCCCCTACCCCCGTAATTTTCTTTCCGCAAACTCCTCCTAGGGTGTACAAACAAGTACCAGGAAACGTCCGCGTTTTCTTCGTCGTTGTTATCGCCACCGCCGCGGTCCTTTATCCGGCAAAGTCGTTGTTTACCCTCCCGTAAGCCGCCAGCCGGTCGAGAAACATCAGGAGCCGGCCGAAAGCTTTGCAAGTTTGATTGAATTCCAACGAGTGGCCGGTATCAGGAAATGGACAAGTTGCCTCGAGGTCCGCCCAACGGCGTTTCTCCTCTATTTTTCTCCGCCCCTACTCCCCCCTGGCCATCCTCGAAAGCTTTTAGCCTTCCTATCCGCGCCACGACGCCCGAGTTTTAGTCCGCCGGGTTATTTTCGGTTTCCACGTTCGTCCGGGGGGATTAAAGAGGACGCGAGGGATTACGGAGTTTCGTTATTGGCGCCCAACGTACGTCCAGTCTCTCTCTCTCTTTTTCTCTCTCTCTTTCTCTTTCTCTCTCTCTCTCAGCCGCACCGTCGAATCGGGTTTAACGAAGCTAAATCTTTTATTAAAGCTGCCTCCTCGCGATCGACTCGACGGATCTCGTTATGCTCTCGGAGGCGGAGGGGATTGGAGTTAAGGTACGCCTCGTCGAGACGATTCCTTCTCCCGGATTTTCCTTCTCGGCCTCGGGACAATATTTTCGTCGGTTCCTCCGCTATCGTGGGCTGCATTCTTTATGAAGAACCCGGCGTTCCGCGCGACGCCGCTTTTCTTTTGGACGAAAGTCCCAGGGGCTTCGAAGGTCCTTCTTATTCTCCCTGTAACAACTTCTCATCAATTTTACGGACGGCCACCCGGGCCCGGCCTCTTTTTGTTCTTCCGCCGTGTTACCTAACGCGGGGTTTTGTCAGCCCGAAACGCCCGCTTTACCTCGGACTTCCCCTCGGCCTCCTCGGAAGAAGTGGGGACTTCCGGCTTGGTGAGCCGTGAAGGTCGCGAATCTCCGCGGCAGGAAAGCGTCTACGTTGCTCTTCTCTCAGTTTCTCTCCTCCTGGAAATTATTCCGATTTATACGCCTGGAGAGTGGCGGAATAGGTTGGACCGCTTGCGTGGAAGGGTTGAAGGTCATTTCTGGATATGAAGAAGCTCCATTCCTTCACGAATATAGAGGGATATATAGGGTTCGATGTATTGGGGAGACGGTTGTTTTACTAAAAAAAAATTCGATTCAATGGATGGTCAGGTTCCAGAGCGAGCATCGAGGAAATTTGCGCGAGAGTCAGGTATATCTTCAGAAACCTCTGTTTCCACGATCGGAGGCTCGAGTAATTAAAATACGCGTTTATCAATCGCTTTGATCTCATATCCATGCATCGATAATCCACACGCATAGCAGCGCATCGGCGGAGGTCCGCGCGGAGAAGCGTGGCGCCGTTTGGAAATTTCGAAAGCGGGCGAAACTGCGGCATTTCCAAAGCGTCCACATTGGGGCGCGCGAGGGCCGCCGACGGAGTCACTAAGTGACGGGCAAAAGCCAGCCGGTGCCTCGCGAGCGAGGAAGAGGGAGTGCGGAATCGTGAGGAGCGCGAGAGAGAGGGTTAGGAGAGCGGAGGAGCGGGGGGGGGCGAGATGAGAGACGGAGGATGGGGAGTGAGAGTGAGAGAGAGAGAGAGGGACCGTGGAAGAGGGAGAGAGGCGGAAGGCGAGAGAGAGAGGGAGAGAGTGAGAGTCGAAAGAGAGATAGAGAGAGAGAGAGAGAGAGCGAGTGAGGCCGTGCTTCCCCCGAGGGTCCTGGGATCGATCCCTGTGCAATTTCCCGCACATGTCCGCATTGATCTGCCCTCACTTGCCCCCGGCACTCACCCTCGCCACACTCAACCACCGCCGCCCCCGCTGACGCCGCCACTGACGCCGCCACCAACCGCCCTTAGCTTCTTCGAGGTTCCTCGATCGCCCAAACGCCCCCAGCGCCCCGTGCCTTTCGAGTTCGAACCCGGCCCCGAGTCGTTTCGGGGACCGCGTCGATTCTCCCCCCTCCCCACCCTCTCTCTCACTCTCTCTCTCTCATCTAGCCACCCCCTCTCAAGGCTGCACGCATCTCGTCTTAACGCAGCCCCGTCACGCATGTCGCGCGACGCTTCCGAATTCGGCCCGGATAAAAGCCACGGTTTTTGTCGATTCCGCCAAAATGGAAAGTCCGTGTCCTACCCTCGGGGATTATCCAATCTTCGGGGATCCGTCGCGCATCTTCGAAGCGGAAAACCCTGGGGCGGGAGCCCAGTAGCTTTTATTCCTTCATCAGAATAATTCCGGTTTGTTTCCTTTTTTTTTTTGAGTTGGGGAGTTTCTTCGTTGTTTTTGAATGTGATTTTTGACTCGTGAGTTTACGCGGGGATGGATTGGCTCGTCGGTGGTTTCGGAGGTACGAGGAGGATGGTAATTGCGATGATGTAATGCCAGCCGTCGTTTGTAGTCGCGTCGAGATGTAACGGTGCTCGATGCGTAATTAAGGTAACGAGTAACTTCGGGCCAATGACTTTGTCGAGTAATTATAAGTTGGGATATTTCCGCGAGGCGATGATGATTTTGAACCTTGGCATTCTTGATCTTTGATCTTTCTACTGTTAACGATCCGTTGAGTCGGGATAGCGTATCTGTGATTTTTACTGTTGGTCATATTCAAGGTATGGGTCTTCTTAGTTTCGAGGCGCAGTGTTTCACTTCATGCGTTTCGATGGATGGATAGTGAAGGTGCACGTGGAAGTTGTATTCCAGGGGTTTTTCCAGTCTTTGGGCACATTTCGTGGGTGTAGTTTCGAGAAGGTCATCTCGGTGTATCGGGATTTTGCGGCGAGGGGATCGCCTGGTACAAGCGCTGAGGGAAACTAGGAAAGTTATTCGCCACCATCGCGCTGCTAGACGCACTTCTTCCCCTCCTCCTCCCCAGGAGTTTCGCGAAGAGCTCGTAAAAAAAACTTGGGCCGCCAGTTAGGGGCTGCGAGAGAGTGGATGTACACGAGGGCCACGAGTTCGTAGGCAACAACGTGGGCTACCTAAATTAAACTTTTCTCCCCCCTCGGCCCCACCCCCTCCGCCATCGAGGGGGAGCTCCATACATCAACCAGCCTGTCATAAACCTAAGCCGTGCCAAGCGCGTTCGATGTAACCAATCGTTAAGAAACTCCGTACCGGAAGCCAGGTGTCCCTTCCGAGCGTGCCCCTCGAAATTTATCGTACCTACTCTCGCGCCTAGCCTCACGAGCCTCGCGCAACTACGAATCCCCTTCTATTTAAAGCAACGAGACCTCACCAGGATTACCAAGATGCGTTTCTAACGACAGAGGAGCTTCACCGGCTTCTGGTGTAAATCGCGGAGGCTGGACGCCGCGTCTCTTCGATGATATACGCGTCCCGGTAGTAAAAGTCGCGCGTTCCTCCACCATCGTCTGATCTCCTCCTCGTCTTCCGCCATACTATCGAGAGTTCCTCCATATAATTCTACGCTCTCGAGCCTCGGGAAGGAAGCGCATCCTCGACGTACCTGGCCGCGGCTCTTGCCCATCCTCCATGCTCGCGAACACTTTCACGAGCAGAAATCGCGTATCCCTCGGATCGGCATTTTCGAGACATTCCCTCGTATAAGAGGAGGCAAATGCGGAAGGACTTTCACGGAAACCCGAAGACATCGATCTTAGGGATCCCTTCGGCCAATCAGCGCGCCGCCTGCTCCTTGAGAAGCAGGTCCTCGTTAATGCAGCGCAATTCGTCGGAGCGACGCCGCTAATGGACTGGCGCAATCATCCCGGCTCGCTGCTGAATCTCCTTCCCTGTCAACGGTATTCAGCTCCCCTCCCCCCTTCTCCTCTTCTCCCCTGGCAGCCCCTCGCCTCATTCTCCCACGCTCCTCTCTCTCTCTCTCTCTCTCTCTCTCTCTCTCTCTCTCTCTCGCAGATCTATATAGTTTCATATTTCGACCCCCTTTTCCACGTCTTCGCTGCGATCCGCGATCTCGTTTATCTCCTCGCCTCTTCGTGGTTTAACCGAAGTACGACCATCTTGGTGTTTTTGTACGACAGATCGTAGAAGGTTTTTTGGGATATTTTATCCCAAAAGATCGACAGAAGTTCCGGACAGATCGACAGGCGTTTTTTGGGATATTTTATCCGACGATCAAGAATGACCTAGGATGTATTTAGGCTTATGTTAGGTCTAGGATAGGTGCAGGATTATTGTTAATGACGTAGCGTTGTTTTATTCCGAAAGTGGTATCCTGCTTACGTCCTTCGAGGGGGACACTTGGAAGAGTTGGCATTCACCCTGGCCGTTGCTCGTTTCTCCGTTCTCTCGACCTCTACGCTCCTATTCTCGAACATTTTTTATCGCCCGCTCGATGTCTCCTTATCGCTCCACCGTACGCTTTATTGGCCCACCCCCATCCTGCCCTCCGCCCCTCTTGTGCCATCCCTTTCGTTATTTTGCCTTCCCGCCGCCCGTCGCCCTTTCCATCATTCTCTTCCGTCCGATCAGCCCTGAGGTTCATTGTAATCAAGCGCGCACGTACACTTTTCACCCCGATCGATCCGACCCAACGGTACAATTACTCACCCGTCGGCCGTTCTTCCGCGATTCTATTCCGTGAAAGAATTCGCCCGGCGCTCCCATCCCCGCCCGAGATTGCATTAATTTTGGATCAGCCGGCGATCCGTTTCGTGCCACGGAATAACCGCGAGCGCCTCTGCGCTTCTTAATGTCGTCGGGTGGCGAGGGTGGTTCTAGAGGGAGGGAGGGGGGGTGGTTGGAGGGGGGCTAACGTGGAAAAGATTCTTCGAATATTCCTCGTTCGGAAGCGTTGGGCTTTGGTCTCTCGCGAAAGGAAGGATAAAAGTGGGAGGGGAAGATGTGTTCGAGTCGAACGGAACTAACGCAGCGTGTGACCCTAATTCCATCCGGATTCTCCAGCCTCGGCTGAGTTAATACATAAATCATCCTGGAATATGGTTTTCCGTCCATGCTATACACGCCGTTTCTGTAATTCTAATAAATTGGCCCGTACCGTTTCATAAATCACGGGCGCAGTACCCGAGACTGTGCTCTTTTTCGCCTCACTCTCTCTCTCTCTCTCTCTCTCTCTCTTTCTCGCTCTTTCTCTCCGCCCCCCTCAGGCGCTCCCTCTCTCTCTGAGCTACATCGCGCAAAAAGGGCGACAAGAACGGACGCTTTTTGCGGGGCCACTCGTGGAAAGTGACGATGAAAATTGATACCAGCAACGACGCGGTCGCTCGTACATTTCGAGGCTGGAATTTAATAATCGGCGGAATCCGCCGGGCGGCCGCTTTGCGACGATCGCGAATCGAGGCCAGAGCAGGAAGTGTTGTGCGCGCGCGACTGGGTTTTTTTTTCTTTTTTGATCCTTCGCAGGAAAGCCGAGGGTCAAAGAGATTATTCTTCGATCGGTACGAGGCGGGTTCGAAGGCGGATATCCGTCGCGAAGTGCCCGCACATCCTTCCCCCTTTACGTAATGAGACGTGCACGAAAGTGGGAGAGGCCTTTTGCTTAGAGATTCCTAGGAAAGATAGTCGTAACGAAGCGTAGAGGGTGGATCAATACGAGGGTTCTTACGTAGTTCGCTCACTCGCTCGCTCGCTCTCTTTCTCATTCTCTCTCCATCTCTATCTCTCTATCTCTCTTGCTCTCCAATTCCATCTCTCTCCTCGTTGCTCTCTCGTGCCACCTACTCCCTTCTCCCCTCTCCTCTCGCCCCTTCACTCGGCCACGCTCCTCACCGGGCCCCTCTTCCCACCTCGTTTATCTCTTTCTTACATCGGGAATTCCCTCTTATCTCAATCTCTCTATCTCCATCCGCTCTTTCTCTCTCGACGGAGAGCTTGAAATGCACGAGGAAGAAGGTGGCGACGATGCTCATTGGGGGATAAGTACGTTTCTCTTCCGCTTAATCTCTAAGTTTTAATCCACGGACCGGAGGTACGTCCTTGCCTGCCTCCCCCGCCCCCGTCTGAGGACGACCACCGCCTCCAGCCGGTGTCTCGGAATCACGGAACGTAGCCAAAACGATCTTCTCGAGGATCGGTGGGAGCGGCACGTCGTGGAGGTTAGCGACGGATTTCAGTGTTCGATCGCGATTGCCCCAGGGCGAAGCTTCTTTCCCGAAATTCGAATAATAGTTGTCGCGCAAAGCCCGGCGGAAGAAGAGGCTCAGGGATGCGTTACCTGCCGGCATTGAGCGCTATTACGTTAAAGTTACGCCGGTAACGTCGACGACGACGACGGCGACAACAAGAACAACTACAACTACAACAACAACAACAACAACAACAACAACAACAATACACCAAACATCCTACAACCGGGCATGCCCTGAGAGTACGAGAGTAGCCTGCGTGCTTGTGTATGCGTGTACGTGTATGCGTGAGGAGGTGAGAGATAGACGGATCGACCAGGCACGAAAGTGTGCCCGAGGGTGCGGAACGGCCGAAAGAGGGAGGAAACGAGAGGAAGAGAGAGAGAGAGGGGGAGAGAGAGAGGATGAGAGAAAGAGAGCGAGAAAGAGAGAGAGAGAGAGAGAAAGAGGAAGGTAGCACGTGTGAGCGCCCACATGTTTCGCATGCTGGTGTGGGTGCTCGGCCGCACGTGCAAAGAGGCCCGCTGTGTATGACTGTGTATGTATGAGAGTCAATGAGAGGGAAAGAGAGAGAGAGAGAAAGAGTGAGAGTGAGAAAGAGTGAGGGGGAGAAAGAAAGATACGGCATGTACGAGAGGGAGAGGGAAGGAGCAAAGGTGCCGGGGAGAGAGAGGCGGTAGGGGTGAGTGGGATGGAAAAAGCTAGGAGAAAGAAGGTGCGAGAGTAAAAGGGAAAGAGAGAGGGGGGAGGGGAGAGGAAAGTAAGCCTGGCGGAAGGAACGAGGGAGAGTTGTAGAAGGAGTGAGCGTGAGAAAGGGGGCGGGAGAGAGGGGCGGTGGGAGAAAAAGCGAGAGAGAGAGAGAGCGAGAGAGTGAGCGAGCGAGCGAGCGAACGAGAGGGCGGTTGAGAGGGAGGGAGGTACATAGAGAAAGAGAGAGAGAGAGAGAGAGAGCGAGTGAGAGGGAGCGAGCGAGAGCGCGAGAGAGACAGACGGCCAGACAGACGGAGAGAGAGAGAGAGAGACAGAGTGAGAGAGTAAGAGCGAGAGAGAGAGAGCGAGAGAGACAGAGAGCGAGCAAGGCATCGGAATCAACTCATGGGCACGTCCTGGTTGTAGGATCGGTGATGCCGAAGAGGGAGGAGGCCGCGATGGCGGCGGCGGCGGCTGCGGCCGCCTCCGAAACTACACAGGCCGTGGAGAATTTCGCGAGGCTCTATACGGCACTGCGCCACGACGACGCTAGGCCTCTCTGCCGTTACTGCGGCAGGAGCTACTCGTCGCCGAGCAACCTCCGGCAGCATGTCAAAAACGTCCACTCGAATTGGCCGCCCCCGGACACGTGGCCGCAGTGCAACGTGTGCGGCAAGCGATGCAAGACCAAGCATTACCTGATCAATCATCAGCTGCAGGCCCACGGGATACACCAGCGGCCTAGCTTGAACAATCCCGGCCAGCAGCAGCATCAGTCGCCCTCGTCTTCCTCGTTGTCATGAGTATGGTCCT
The DNA here is from genome assembly GCA_038496175.1 of Ampulex compressa. Lineage (NCBI taxonomy): Eukaryota > Metazoa > Arthropoda > Insecta > Hymenoptera > Ampulicidae > Ampulex > Ampulex compressa. The sequence goes on from JBCFXI010003148.1 coordinate 9,898, forward strand.
CCTCGTCCGCCGTTCTGCTCTCAGGCGGCGCCCACAAAAAGGGATCCGCGGCGAGGTGAAGCCGCAGGTCGTTCCTTCGTCGCTTTCGACGATGCGCCGCGATTGTTCGAGCCCTTTGCGCTTCCGCTCCAGGATCAGGCGCGGCTCGATATCGACTTTTTCGGCCTCCAAGGGGGGGAGAGGGGTTCGAGGGCTCGGTCCTGAAGCGAGGGTGGGTTCAAGGGTGGGAACGGTTTAATCGCGGTATTTATTTATAGCGGCCGACCGGTGCAGCTCGGCCACGTTCGGCGTGTATTTAATTTATTCGTTGTAGATAGGCGCGGGAAGCCGGCGAACGGGCGGCGATGTGCGGTGGGAAAAGCGCAAAGGGTTGGAATTTATACCGAGCGGGGGCGGTAAGCCGCTTACGGGCTGGCCGCCCGATGCTAATTTACCAGATTCCTATTTTCCATCCGTGTCGCGACTTAACGACGCCGGCGGACGGCGGGAGCTTCCAGGATGTTTGGACCGAGGAGGAGGAGCTCCCTTTGTTCCGAGAAGCGTGCGAATTCGAGGACTCTGGGAGATCGCGGCCGAGCGCGCTGCGTGGCGCGAGTCGAGAAGGTCGAACGAGGTTTAAATCGAAAGTATACGAATCGCGGTCGAGCGAAATTGAGGGAGAGGGAAGCGCCTAGCGCGAGGCGTTATCGACGCTCGATCGTAGTTAGGAACTGCGAGGCAAATATCCGCACCTCCGCCACTCTCCATCGATGGGTCCGGGGACCACGAAAGTCTCTCGGTCCGCCACGAGATAATAAAGATCCCCCCGACAATCTGGCACGCGAGATAACGTTGAAATGCCCGCACTCAGGTTCGATTCGCTCGGCGATCGCTCGTGTTCCATCCGGTTCTGCTCGACGATCCGTATCGCGATTAGCGGGCCAACGGGTGTACAGGGCGGTCGATTATCATTTGCGGGATGTTAACCCTAGATATCTCGGGTGCTCCGTTTTTATTAGGGGTGGGTTGGGATTACGGCGGTGGTGGCTGGTGGTAACGTTGGTGTGGTGGTGGTTGCAGATCACGGGCTCGATGAGGCAGAGGGCGCGGCTTACCACCACCACCACAGCCATCACCAGCAACATCATCGGCATCGTCATCATCATCCACTACCCGTCCCCCCTCCTCACCATCACCACCAGGCGCAGCGCGAAGACGATCAGGAGCAATCCGCCGCCACGACCAACACCACGATCACGACCACGAGCAGCAAGTACCATCGGGCTCAGCCGGACTTCAGGCAGCAGAAGATGATGCGGGAGCATCATCGACAGCACGGCTACGGCTGCCCGCTCTGCTGCAGGACGCTGCAGGACATCAGCGCGATGAGGGCCCACTTGGACCACCACTATCCTCGAGACTCGCCCACCTGCCCGGTCGCCTCCTGCGCCAAGACCTTCTCTCATCCCAACAGCGTCAGGAACCACATGCGCCTGAAGCATCCCGTGCAGTGGGACCAGATCAAGACCCTGAGGTGGACCTACGTGTGATGAGGGCAGGGTCGTCGCAGCGTCCTCGGCCCTGGCGGACCGGAAAGGCGGCCCGCCAGGCATCTCCTCGATTCGACGCCCTCGTCGAATCGCTGCATCTCGTGGCGCGGATCTCACGGAGCTTCTCCTCGCGCGCTCTCCTAGACTCTCTTCCGGGCTTGCCGCCGGCGACGCCCTCGAAATCCCGATTCCCTCGCGTGCCAGAGGCGTCGTAAGGTCTCGGGTTAGCGGCAGTTAGGTAGATCCGCGCGAGCCGGGTTTTACGGGGCATCGCTGAACTACCCTTAGTGCTTTATCCCCCCGTGAAGTCGCACACGCATCCTCCCTACCCACGAGGTTTCTTTGCCCAGGAGAAGCGCACATTTTGTACATATTCGAAAGATTATACAAAGAAAAGAATATATTATATATAAATATATTATAGAG
>JBCFXI010003149.1:0-11850 GCA_038496175.1 Ampulex compressa
TATATATATTTCAGGATATTGCATTTCATGGAGAGACTATCATTCACCTTAACCCCTTGACATACAATGACGAGCTGGGGTCGTCATTCGTTTCATGTACCATTGAAGACTTTGATGAGTGTAACATGTTAAAAGCTGTTTTGGGCGAACGCTGTGCAATATATTATTAGATTACTTGGTTGTTTTACTCGTGCGTCAATTCTGGTTTGTTTACAACGTTCAAGATGCCCCACCCTTACACCTTCTCAACAGAACCAATAACAAAGTTGCATCCACAAATCAGTAAATCAAAAAGAAACACATTGACATGGTATAGCAGTGATCTCGCACGGCGAATGCCACACTAAACAATATCTGAGTTTAGTAAAAGTTATCAATAATTCTTCTCCATTAACATTATATATCAACCCGATTAAATGTTATATAACGATCCAAATCTCAAAATATAACGTTCTCTTCCTTAGCTTGCATTCGCTTAAGTCAAATTAAATAGTATTTTTCCGGCGAATCAAATTCCGTTTTATCTGTACGTCAAGGGGTTTAAGCTGGCAAAAGGCCTACAAAAATTTGTCCTGTATAAGCATTCTAAAGCCGACGAGACGCTTACATTGGCGGATTTTGCACGAAGCGTGGTCTACGGTGCAAATCGAAAATCGTGTATGGAATGGAAACGCGTCCTTAGTCACGCGTACGAAGCTTTATCGTCCAACGGCATCGTGCCGGAAACGCAATTCGATTTGCCTTTTCGTTGGCATTTGCATGCGCGGAAATAATTCCCATGATTCGCCGGAAACATATAAGATAAGCATTCGCGGCTATATCGCGGTCGCATTAACGACCCAATTAAAGCGCCGTAGACAATGGCGGGCTCGGGGGAAGCACCATCGGTCCGTCAAAAAATTCCGGAATACCGGCGCAAACGTAATCCGCCGTATTATGCGGGATCTGGAACGTAATGCACGAACGCAGGAACCTAATTGACGCCATCTAGATCAGAGTTTCTCAACCTTATAGCTCGCGCACCAATATTGAGTTGTGTTAAATTTCTTAGGGTACGATTTAACACGTTACGTGCACGTGGGGCGTATACGCCTACCCGCTGCGTTTTTCATTCGGGTTATTCAGAATTTTCCTTGCAAAACGAAGAATTAAAAAGGAATTGATTTTTACCAATTATAAAAATCGTAATACATACGTTAGAAGCAAGTTGTAATAGCGTGACGAGATACATCCTGAATGACTCAAACGAAAATCAAAAATGTAAGACAGTAACGCTAAATCAGTCCGACACGGAACGTGTTAACTCATTATTCACCGTTGTTTCTTTTTTTGGACAATCGTTTCTTTTTTATTTCTACGTAAGCAGTGGAACATTTAGTTTTGATTGTTTTACCCAAATGTTGTGCTGACCGCTATGAAAGTTACGAGGTCGATAAAAATATTTTTTCTCTAATTAGTTTACTGTGGGAAATTAATTAAGTAGAGTATTTTTCTACGTTCGTACTCGACTCTAGTATATAATGGGTTAAGAGAAAACTATTTTAGAATATATGTGGATTAAAACAAATACTTTGTACCTTATTTGAGAATTGAAATGATGGAAATGAATCATTAAATATAGTGTTACATCAATATTAATGCACATTTTGTTTATTTTATTGCACATATTGTTCGTTCTAGATTGTATTATATATGATCTTGCTTTTTTATAAATCATGACAACAAATAAAATATGTTGCACTAGACACGAGTTTGATGTAACCAAAACAGCCACGAAAAGGTTTCTTGGATCGATCATTTTGAGGAGCAAAGAAGTTATATTGGAAAAACTAATCGACTAATCTATTGATCTTCCCTATAATTTTTCCTAAGACTATGAGTACAAGATGATTCAAAAGAATTCTAAACTGGCCAAGTATGTTGGTTTTTAAAAAACATCTCTGGTTAACAATGTATTTCATATTACTCCTGATTAACATTCTGTTAAAACTAATTACGCTTTTGAAGAAATAAATAATGTTCAGAAATCGATGGACGACTGTTGAATCAACAATTTGATCACGTAACATTACGATATACGGTGTTTCGTAGATACAGGCTTGAACTTTCACACGGTAGATCTAAGTGCAGATTCACGCATCATTTTTGAATCGATCATTTTCTATGTGATTTTGGACTGTAGTTTTACCTATCGAAGCTGTTAATCGAGAAATATAAGTTAATTCACGATCCAAATGTTTCTTTATTTCAAGAATGTAAAGTTAAGTGAATACAAATATTCAATAACCACATTTGTAGACTAGACTTAATTCACTTGGAGCTCTTTACTTTCACTGTAAAATCTTGTAAAGTTTCACATTCTTTACCTAATGCAGTTATTAAGCGTGGAAATTAGTTTAATGTTTTATGTTGAACGTATTATAACTCCGTTATAACTTTTTATTATTTGACGTTTTGAATTAAGCATCGAACAGGAGGAGTAAAACCATAGAAAATAATGGTAAATATTTCGAGAATAGAAACATATTTTGTTGAGGTGCAAATAAAGATTCAATTTTGTCAAGAAGTTGGTGAATTAGTTTATGCGTCAGATATTTAAATAACTTATCCCTTATAATTATGTACAATAAGTAACTTTTTATAACGTAACTTAAGCTCTAACATTTAACCTTTTCCCGTACAAACATTAATACTTTAATGTTAAGCATTTCCAGGATTGCCATCACACTTCATGGATCTTCAATGCAAAATGTAAAGGATAAACTTTCGCTGCCCAAATATATGTATAATTTTATAAATATTTAAGATGATAGATATAAGGAAATTAAAAAACTAAACATAAAAAATATGGAAAACGAAATTTCGTATAAGTATAAAAAAATTTCCCCAATTGTGTTTGAAGTATATCATTGTCGACTTAACCCAATATTTACCTTATGTAGGACGCTTGTTTTTCATTTATTTCTACCTAAGCAGTGGAACTTTTACATTTGATTGTTGTACCTAGATATACTGACTGCTGTAAAACTGCAGTTGCTGTAAGAAATTAATTAATTAGTGCACTTGGTTTTAACATATAATGAGTTCAGAAACGATAGCATTCCTAAGAGAATTTTGGACATGTTCTATCCTACAGTTTTCTATTTTTGTTCTTATCAGTCTGAGATGTGTTTGCATCTCTGCGCACGAAGAGCAGGCTAAAACAATGGATTCTCCGGCAAATGACCTTTGCCATCGGTGTCAAAAATTAAACAAGCAGACGTGGGATTACAGTGCATCATGGATGCATCAGCGCTGCAGCGTCATGTCTTCTTGAGGTTTCGGCGCAGTACCTGTGGTTACGTACAAATTGAAGTACCACGCGTGATGCAACGATATGACTAATTAATAAGGCCGCGCACCGAAGTCAATTACGAATTCGCCTTTCTGCTTTGCTAACGCTAGAGCGATACGACGATGCGATATGATGACTGCGTATCCGCGAGGGATCGCGGTGCACAAAATGTGCGCGAATCTTCGAACAGCCGGCACCGATGCAATCTTATCGCTCATTAATTAGACACGTTTTGCCGCTTCGCAAATTTGCATTTTTTCCCCCAACCGATACGGCGAAAAGGCGCACGGCAACGCACAGTTTTGGTTTTTGTTTGCTTGATTTATGAGCCGTTTATTTTGCAAGTGGCCTAAATCCATTTCTCAATTATTTTTCGCCGACTGTAGTAACGTGTACAGCATTAAGTTACTTGTCATAAACGACATTTTGCAATTAAGCATATTCAGGCGATACGATAATTTTACATGATAAAATCCTCAATATTATATTGGCACCACATTATAAAAATATTAAGACGAATTAGAGCAGCGAAATACAAGGACATGATGGACTTATTACGATATATGCCCTCGAAGCACCAGGTCTTCTTCAAATTCCTCCCACATACATAAAATGTAAATGAGCAGTGAAGTGTTATGTAATTTATATAGTTATATTTCCTGAATTGCATAAATTTCGTTTTTAAACTATTGTATTAAAATATAAAAGAAATGGAGTATAGTTTTTTCAATTTGAAGCATTTTTAATTCTTTTGAATGGACTTGGATTCTTTCAAATTCTATTAAAAATCTGCTTGTTAATTTTGAAAGTGGCTTAACTCCATTTGTCATAAGAAAGCACACATTATTCGCTTAATAACTACTATTATTACACATCGCGTTGCGATACGTGCACTGATAAAAAGATCCGTTTACTCTTCTTTGCTGTATCTCATTTTGATACATATTTATGATATACCATGTTATGTTGTAATAATAGCTAATAATCCTAATATTATAATAAGACATTTGCGTGTAATACTTACTAAGTATTTTTGTGTTTCGAAGAAAGAACAGCCCCATTCGATCGGTTTAGAGCAGCGCTTTGAGAGACCAGTTCTTCAACGTCACGTATGAATTTTTTCTTCTGTCCGAATAATACATAGATCCACTTTTCACTTTGTTAAATCGATTTTGCGCTACCCATCGATGTACCAGAACGATCACATACCTGTTACAACTATATTTCATTCGCACAATTATACTGAATCGATGTACCTTGTCACGAATCTATCGTATTTACCGATTTTTAATTATAGTTTTAAAATCAAGAAATTTATAGTTTTTGGTCAAGCGTGCCTACGCGACACTCCCCTGGGATGAGGCAAATTGACTAATGATTTTGGGCGGTTGAGGAAGGATGTCGATAAAACCTTCTTTCGGAATAAAGACTTTTATTAATTTTTCTAACTCAAGGTGAAAGGCATAAATTCGAGTTCCTGTCCACTGCGAAGTTTTCGTCTAATGTGTTTACTCATCAAACCGATCCTATCGTTTGGAGTCCGACAATACGCAAGCGAGTGCGCCTCAAGTTTTCCAAAAACTATTTTGGATCAGGACGAATCGGAACCTTCCAATTAGAAAGGAAATTAAATGTTGGTTGATTTCAGATATTTATACTCTTTCGGATACGCAGTTGAGTGCGCCTCAGGTAGTTTACAAATATCGTGATGTGCACTACTGGATGGAGAAAAACTCGTTTAAGAATACTTACACGATATGATTGAATCTTACTCGTTAAAATCTAAGTGCAGGGAGATTGAAAACCGTCGCGAACCGTGGTACAAACTCGTATATTGATAATCTGACTGTGCGCCGTGGCCAAAAGTACCCTGTTATATATTGATAGAGTTCTACCCCTTCTTAATCAAAAAATAACCACAGCATGACCTGATTCTGTACGTGCATTTATCCCATGCGTTTTAGATTTCGGTTTATTTTGGGATTCTCAGAATTCGTGATGTTGTCAAAGAGTTAATGTCTTCGCGGATCTTCTTCCCGTTTCCTGTTACGTTTAAAGGTACTGTTTCGCCGCTTCGACTCACATGCGCCCAGTATCGATAATTTTAATTGTTTGGTCTCTCCACCTCCCTTTTCATAAGCGTAGGGACGGTGCACGTAACAACCTTCACTTTTTAGGATCGTTATATATTTTTAATTTAAGATAGCATAACAATAGAATAGACATACAAAAAGTTATACTGTGTTTTTTCTAATCTTTCGTATCAGAAGTGTTTTTTAATTTACAATTCGACCGTTATGAGTACAATATCCAACGCATGAACACAACATAGGGTGAAAGTACATTAATGTAAAAGAGAAGACATCACAAGATCGCATAATATTTCCACGCGTACTAAAATAACAATTACCATTGTTCTCTAGAGTCTATTCAGTGTATCGGTTTATGATTCGCTAGAAACCTTACACTGGCCTTGAAAACGGGGATAACGCTCGGTTATCCTCCGCTCGGTAATGTCTTAATAATACGCGAGGACTATAGCAACGAGGAATTCCAAGTCTGTCCGGTCGTTGAGAGCAGCGCACGTAAATATCTTGATACTCGTATGCAAAGAGCACGAAAGTCATTATCCGCGCGATGCTCGAAGGGAGAAGCGACCTCGTTGCGACGCGTGAGCAAGGAGGCTAGGGTAAAACCCTAAACATCCAATTAATAACGCATTAACTATCGCGTCCGGGGTACAGCGAATGCACGAATCTTCTGAGAAGATTCTCATTAGCCTTCCTTTGCGGCATTAATCTCTGCGACATCGGTGACGAAACCAAACGAGCCTCGCGAGCGGATGGACTTCAATCAACGGTCGGCAGGCGAGATCAAAAGAAAGTACAAAATTTAGGTAGTTGCTCATGATATTTGTAGCAAAAGGTGCTGCGAAATGAGTTTTGAACGTATTACGCGCGGCATTGGTGTACAAACTATAATTGTTCATATGGCTTTAATTTGGTACGCCGTGCATTCAGTTTTTTAGCTTCTTTCTGGTTAATAATTGTGCAACCAAGTGCCAAACGTTTGTAAGTATCTTCATACTTTACTCACAACGTTTAAGTTTTTACTTTTCATTATATTGAAATAGTTACTCGTCACGGATCCTACATCATTTTTTTTCCTATTACAGATTTTCTATCTCCGTAAAACTTTTGTTTGTATGTTGTTGTGGATGTTTGTACATACTTTTGTTAAAATTTTGTGTACTTACTATACATATTTCTTTCTAATTCTCAAACTCATTGTCCAAGATACGTTACTCGCACATTTCGTTACATGAATTTTCATTTATATCGTAGTGTTGTTCCTCCTTTTATCATTTGTTATTTTTATTTTCCTTTGCTTGAGAAGGGATGCGCTCAAACGTTCGGAATAATGCGTTTATATAAAGATTTATTTGAACAAAGCTCTTTCACCGAATAGAACAAACCTTTTATTAATATTATTTTAAACGAGCAAGAACTTACTCCCGCAACGTATCTTTCTAAATCGCTAATTAGCAAATATTATAGATCGGCCTAAGGTATATTTTTTTTATTAATCCTCTTATCGTGAAGGTCAATGGAAGACATTTTATTCAGGTCAAGGAGGAAGTTTATTGCTCGTGGACCGAATAAAATTTCTTTCACTGAAATATTATAGGCTCTCTGGGATAAGAGGCAAACTCGTTGGTAATAGAACATAAAAGTCTATGTAACAAGAAGTTTAAACAAGTGTATCACGTGAAGTGTAACGAAATAATAATAACTAGCACGGAGCTTTTATAATAATAACTATTCGCGGATCTGGTTTATGTTGTTATCAGAAATACTATAAAGCGGGGCACATTATATTATTTGATTATTGATTTAGAATATACAAGTAATCGTCATGTCAATACGATTTTTTTTAACAATGTAGAATACTTTTTTTTCACATTCAGCAAAAGCGAAGTAATTGTTCTTTAAATCTGACTGTGTAGAATTATCGTACAATATCTGGAATCTGATTAACGATCTCTAATTGAACATTATCAGGCGAAGTTAATGCCGCAGATAGCATGGCCCACATATTTACATTTTCAGTGATACAACACCAGTTAATATTTTATCCATTTCATCGTTTGAAAATATTATATTGTCAAAGCTACGAAGCAAATCTATACCGGAGTGCGAATACGGTTAATTATAAAAAGTTTATATTAAATATCTATTCATAAATACGTTTTGTATGAATTAAGTATAGCTCAAGCAAGAATAATGACAAATTTACCTTAGCTGTCTGCCATGCATATCGTAAAAAATTGAGTACAGTAATTAAAATAAGTAATAAATTTATTGAGTGAGCAAATTGAGATATTTCGAAATATAATCTTACTGGATAATCTTACCAAGAATCGTTATTAGGAAGACGGATAATCATTACTTAATTATTTTTATTACATTAATAAATGATTAAATACTATCTTCATCACTCGCTATCAAGTTTTCACTCCTACAGCAGAATTGATAGAAAATTGATTGTTATACGCGTGAAGAATAATAGTAAAGAATTGAAATAAACTGTGTTTAAGGCCGAGTTGTAGCGAGATTTTCAAGTGACTTTTCATTCAATTCAAATATAAAAAAGTGCAGACGAAATTTAGCACTCTGTGATAAATGGAAGGCAGAGTTACACGACCTCACACCGAGTTATACATATGTAAGCAGGTAAAAAAGCAGAGAGATGTATCGCGAGCGCAATTATTCATGATTTCGGTTGCACTCAGTGCACTGATCAAAGATTATTAAAACATGACCTGAATAGTAACCACGTTCCACGAACACTTTTTGCGCACTCCACATATTTCGATTCCATCATTTTTAACTTGCCAGTTACGAAGTAATTCTAAAAATTCTTTTTCCTAACTTTCCTTTAAACACACTATATTTTTAGAATGGCAACATAAGAGAAGTAAATTGTTACACTGCATATAAGTACCTTAAATAAAATCAAACGTAAGCATATTAACTTTTATCGACGCGTTTACACTTTTTTGGAAGGTCGAGATACATCACGCATAGAGTTGAATTGTAATGTGTTCTAAAATCATTACCATGTAAATTAAAGAAAATAAGATATACATTTATATGCGGTCCTTTTTTATCAATTTACTTTAAGATTTGTTAAACTTAATATTTACTTCAAACATACCAAAAATTTACATTAAAATTTACTTTACTTTAATATACAAATAATTAGCACATTAAGCCATAAATCCCTCGCTTCAACGTATGTCTATCTTTAATTAACCCCTTATTAAATCATCCCCTCATACATATTCGAGAACCAATCAACCATATATTCGAAAACCATCGGTTTAATATCAAAGTTTCGGTCTCGAAATGAAAAATTCGGGAACCAGGGGGCTGGATGCATTAGTATACGTTGCATAAACCGCGAAACAACATGCGCACGCACGCACGCACGCACGCACGGCGTGTACCGCACGCAACGATCTCAAACCGGACGAAGGAGAAGCGAGAGGGCAGACAGAGGCAAGAAGGAAAGAGAAGAAAAAGGAGAGATAGAAAGAAAGAGCGGCGGAATTCTCTAAGCCGAGGCATTAACATTGTACTTTATCGAAACCGCTCATCGTGGCACATCCGGATTCAAATTGCGCCGTCGTGGTTGAGCTTATGTTTATTTATCCAGTTATTAAAATTACATTAAGAATCGTGGCTAATTATGTCGCTCGGGGAACGTCCGCGGTCCCGAAGGAACGGCTCGTAATTCCGGAAGGAGTAGTTATCCGGACAAAGGGGAGAATGCGAGGGAGTCGAAAGTCTTGTGTCGGCGGCTCGAAGGATTCACGAGCGGCTGTCACGAAATGATTCTAAGGACAGATTAGCGAGTTCCGACGGGTCGACGATCTCGTTCTCGCTCTAGCCGCCGGGACGACTCTTCGGCTGTCGGAAAATTGAAATGAGCGAATTCAATTCGAATTAGGAATGTTCAAGATCCACTGCCTAAAGTATTGGCAAAGGTGCTGAAATTGTATTGTGTTCTAAAATAAATACCACGTACATTAAAGAAAATAAGATATACATTTAGGATTAAATCATCCCCTTATACATATTCGAGAATGAAAAGAGGATGGTTGAACTAGGTTGTTCAATAAGTTTACCGAACGGAAATCAAAAAACGAATTTATAGTTGTAAAAATAACATTAAAAGTTTGAGACTTTAGGCTACAGTTTTAAACCAAAGTTTTTCGGTTTACTAAAGTTTAAGATTTTAAACTGAAGTCTTAAACTAAAAACTTTAAACTAAAAGGACTTTAAAAATTAAAGGACGCTACGAATGTTGCTGACAAAGTCGTATTCGAAGATGTTTTTGTTGCACTGTTAGCGAATGCGGCACCCACTGTGCACATAGCTTTTTGAAATCCAAAACCTTATTTAATATGTTGCAAAAAAATTTTTCAACTTTGGTGGAGTTTTTTATGAAACATGAAATATTAATATGACGTCAAAGCGTTAGTTCTACTCTTGACAAATAAACGTTGCTTTGTGAATTTATTGAACAACCTGGTAATCGGCTGAGTGTTGCGGGCGAAATAACAGTGTTCTTTTTCTTTTTACTGCATATCACATAGCGAGTGATATTTATTCTACGAGATATCTTATTTTTATCTCCCCAAAAATAAATCAGCTTACACTACGATTAAAAATGTATAAAAGTGTTATATAAACATAGTGTTATCAAACGTAGAATTAGATATAAACATGTTTCATTATCGTACAAAGTGACATGAAAGGTACAAAAATTGTAAATGACTTCTTGAACAATAGTAATAAATACAGCCACTTTTATACAGTCATATATTAACAAAGTTTCCATGGAGAACGAATGAAAAATCTAACTCAAGTAACTTATATCCACTTACTAAAGTTTGTAAAAACAAACACGTGTGCTAAGATTATTGAGCCATTGCATATGTCCAATATAGTTAAGACATAATCCTTTGCCGATGTCCTCCCACTGATGTTCGACATATTCCATCCTAAAGTGCTTTTGCAATTGGTTTACAAGTGTTAAAAACGCAATTACCTAGCCCAAATACAACGACTAACTAATTAAAAGAAAGACGTTGCTCGTTATATCACACGCACAAATATTGCTTATCAACGATCACCAAGCTAGCTGATGCAAATCGGGGGGGAATTATTTTGACGAGGGGTCTTGGGATGCCTTTGTAAAAGTATCGCACCGTTATGCAAATTTGTGGCGGCGGTACCTTAGCAAGATACGGTAGTGACAGCCGACGAAGTCGTTCGTGGGTCTTGTTTCATCATTATCATTATCCCAGTGCCATGTCGTACTTTAATTTGAATACATGAGGCACGAAGTGTCGAGCAGCCGTGGACCAACATTAGCCACGCGTGTTTCTGTGTACACTGGCATTATCTTTACTTAAAACCATTCTTCGTTCTCCCTCCTATGGCTGGTATCCCACATCCCAACTGCTGACTCATATAACACCGCAAAATTTCAAACGACCATCCGCCGCTTTCTGTTTAGCTGCGCTCAAGGATGTGCTATTCCATACTAATTTCATCATCGGCGAAGATTCGTTAACGATAATTCTGCTCGTTTGTTCACACATTTCACTGTACGAAGAAGCTTTTTTAAGCGAAATTCTACTAAAGCGATAATGGCCGATTAACCCTTAAAGGACGAGCGCATTTTGCTAGAACAATGACCAGCGGATCGACGGAATTTTAACAAATTAATTGCTTTATTACTAGAACAATAAAAAGTGTATAATTAATTTTCGGTAATAATAGGTAGTATATGAACAGATATGTCTATACAAAAAGATATTGAAGTGAAAATTAGAGAAAAATAATGGGGGTTGAAATAAAGGAATAGATGTATGCATGTAGGTATATCACGTCATGCGGCTTGTGTAGGGGCATTCGATTTTTTTGGAATATTTATAATGTCGATAATACGGTGGCATTCGTTCGCTAAAGGTTATAAATCTATTTTCATATGTAAACAAAAAAATTTGATTTAAGGAATGTGGAAAAGGCAAGGGTATGGTGCCTGTAAAAAATCAAATATCAAATAATAAAATAATGTATTTTGGAATAACGTGTATGTGAATTCTTATTAAATAATGATTTTATTTATAAGTCGCGCCTTAATTTTATATTCTGGCTTCATAAAAAACACATGGATAGTATTATTTTGCCTCTTGTAATATTATTGATGGACCTTGTTTTATCATTATGCATTTACTTCGTTTTTTGATTTGACATATATTCTTCAAATGTAGTAAGTAAAATGCTGAAAGGCATTAGATTCGTTTGCAATTTATATTCAAAGTAGTCGAGAATTACAAAGAAGAATTGCTAAAAAATATTACACTATCTCAAACTTGATATATCGTTCTTCGTCAAACACGAACGATTATTTAAATTTTGTAACATATATACATATATGTA
>JBCFXI010003151.1:0-11837 GCA_038496175.1 Ampulex compressa
TAATCTGCCTCATCCCAGGGGAGTGTCGCGTAGACACGCTTGACCCGAAACCGTAATTATCTTTAACTTAAAATCTCGATAAATAAATCGGGAAGACGCGAAACCGCGACGTAATATAATTCTGGTGACAGCGGCGCGATAGTCCGTGACAATTTACAAACTGAAAAATTAAATTCAGACAGACATTCCACGTCATACCATAAACGAGGTAGGAGTAGATATGTCTAGCGCCGAAAGAGGGAAGTAAAGCGTTCGATAATGATGGGACGCATTGGTAATTAATGATAGACAATGGCAGATCAATAATTTACGCGCCTATTTTGAATCCATAAATAGGGAGATGCGTGGGTAAAGCAGGGAAATGGCCACATAGGAGCTGAAACTATTTGCATCATCAATGTTACTTGAGGTGGTAGGAGAACATAGAAACGCTGTGAATCATGACAATAGAAAAGCAATTCTATCTATTGTGGATTGTTTTCGGTTATAATATGGGCTACTCGGCCGAAGAGTTACAACGTTGGTGTCGTCCACTGTCGGTCGACCGTCGGCGACACCCACACACGATCCAGCGGATGGCTAGGCACAAATACATTTTTTTTATTTCTTACGTATAATTATGGAAATAATTGCCAAAACTGTCGAGATTTTAAATTATAAATTAAATATACGAGATGTGATCAAAAAGTAAGATCAATTTTTATTTTTATCAAAAAATTTTTATTTGTTCATCAATATTTATGTTGTCCCCTTCAAAGTAACCCCCCTCAGATATAATACACTTGTGCCCGCGCTTTTGAAATCCTCGAAGAACTTCTGATAAGTACTTTTTGGTATAACCTTGACCTCCTCCAGCAATGCAGTCTTTATCTCCTCAATCGTTGCAAATCTCCGGCTTTTCATCGGTCTTTTCAGTTTTGGAAACAGAAAAAAGTCACAGGGGGCTAAATCCAGTGAATATAGTGGCTGAGGCATGATTGTGGTGTTGTATTTCGCCAAAAGATTACTTACAAGCAACGATGTGTGAGCGGGTGCGTTATCGTAATGCAAAATCCATGAATTGTTTTTCCTCAATTCCGGCCTTTCCTTTCGTATTGCTTCACGCAAACGCCGCATAACTTCAAGGTAATACTCCTTATTAACCGTACGACCTTGTGGTAAAAACTGCTGATGCACTAGGCCATGATAATCGAAGACAACAGTGAGCAAAACCTTGACACTTGATCGAATGTCATGAACATGTTCTTGGCCGCCTTGAAAGAGCTTCTACCACTTACACAAATTTTTTTTACTCAGAGTACACTCACCATATGCCAGTGTCAATATTTCAAATGCTTTGGAGCACTTAATTCCATTTCTTACACAAAATTTGATGCAAATTTTTTACCCCATTTTTTTCGACAACAAAAAATTGCCGAACACTCAAACTCAAACATGTCCAAGTTTAACGCCTCTCACACGAAAACAAAATATGCTATATAGCTGAAACTATGGACATATGTTCGGAACGAGTGTACCAACATAAGAAAAAAAAAAGAAAACGGGAATCGAGTGTAGGTATCTCGCGAAATTCAAAAAGCCATCTTACTTTTTGATCACACCTTGTATATACCGGCATTTTTGGGGATAACGATCTTATTACCCATTTTCTACGCATTTTCTCGTGCGTAGCAACGCGGTTACTCTCAATCTTCCTGAGCTTAAGTTTTAACCAGTAAGATTCGATCATTTTGCGTAAATATTCTTAATCCAGTTTTTCTCCGTTAAGTAGTGGACATCACGATATTTGTGAATTACCTGAGGCGCACTCGACTGCGTATCAAAAAGGCTGCAAATATCTGGAAACAACCAAATTTAATTTCTGTCATAATCGGATGGTTCCGATTTGCCCTCATCCAAAATCGTTTCTGGAAAGCTCGAGGCGCACTCGCTTGCGTATCAGCGGACCCTAAATGACAGGGTCAGTTTGTTGAGTAAATACATTAGAGGGAATCTTCGCGGTGGACAGGAACTCGAATTTAAGCCTTTCATCTTGTGTTAGAAAAATTAATAAAAGTCTTTATTGCAAAAAAAGGATTTGTTGACATTCTTCCTCCATCTCCAAAACTCGCCCAAAATTATTAGTCAATTTGCCTTATTCCAGGAGAGTGGCGCGCAGACACGTTTGATCCAAAACCGTAAATTTTTTTACCTTAAAACTATACTTAAAAATCGAAAAACATTAGTCCGTGACAGGTTTAAGGATACGTGCAAGAGCACTAAACAACAATTCAAAAAACGGAAGGGTAATGAAAACAGTATTAGCGTCCAAATCCTTGGTCACTTGAATTTGCGTTGTATTTTTATCAGAATTGAGATTGTGACTATTAAATTCTTCTGATCGTTTATGAATAATACGGGTAATGAGTCTAGGAGGGTAGTCATTTTGAATTACAAGTCTTCTTACCTGTCACGTGCGCTGTCCTTACGCCTATGAAAGGAGAGGCGTCACGTGCACTGTCCCTACGCTTATGAAAGGGGAAATAGAGAGGCCAAACAATCTAAGTTATCGACACCGGGCGGCTGCAAGTCAAAGCCGCGAAACAGTACCCCAATCATAGCAGGAAACGGGGAGAAGATCCGCGAAAACACTAACTCTTTGACAACATAACGAATTCTGAGAAGCCCAAGACAAAACCGAAATCAGTCAAAGCCGCGAAACAGTACCCCAATCATAGCAGGAAACGGGGAGAAGATCCGCGAAAACACTAACTCTTTGACAACATAACGAATTCTGAGAAGCCCAAGACAAAACCGAAATCTAAGATGCCATCGTCATTCTTCCATTAGGAAGGGGCAGAAGCATATCCCTATATAACAGAGTACTTTTGATCGCGGCGCACAGTCAGATTATCAATATACGAGTTTACACCACAGTTCGCGACAGTCTCGATCTCTCTGCGTTTAAGTTTTAACGAATAAGATTTAATCATATTGTGTTGGTATTCTTAATCGAGTTTTTCCATCAAGTAGTGGACATTACGATATTTGTGGACTGCCTGAGGCGCACTCGACTGCGCATCGGAGAGTATACAAGTATTCGGAACCAAACAGCGTTAAATTCTCTTTCATAATCGGAGAGGTTTTATCCACTTAATAGTGGATATCACGATATTTGTGGATTGCCTGAGGCGCACTCGACTGCGTATCGGAGAATGTGCAAGTGTCTGAAACTAAACCGACCTGTCCTGACTCAAAGTCATCTCCGAAAGGACTGAGGCGCACTCGACTGCGTGTCGGTGTAACAGAGAGGACCAACGGTCAGTTTGATGAGAAGTAAATTCAAACGTAAACTTCGCAGTGGATAGAAACTCGAATTTAAGTCTTTCACCTCGAGTTAGAAAAATGAATAAAAGTCTTTATTCCGAAAGAAGATTTTGTTGACATCCTTCCTCAACATCCAAAATTCGCCGAAGATTAGTAAATTTGCCTCATCCCAGGGGAGTGCCGCATAGACACGCTTGACCCGAAACCGTAATTATCTTTATCTTAAAATCTCGGCAAATAAATCGGGAAGACACGAAACCGCGACCTAACCTCGACAGTCGCAGATAGTCCGCGATATAACCTCGGTGACAGCAGTCACGGATAGTCCGTGACACACCAAATTCCAGTTGAAATTAAGGAACTGTTCAAAAGAGAGGTTGATGGGTCTATCAACCAGGCTGTAAATAGTGCCAATTTTATGTTGTATAGAGTGAGATGACCAGAAATTCATGTATTTTCCAGAAAAAGTCCGTTTGTGATACCAATTAAAAAGTAGACCATTGTTCTCACAACCCCTAATGAGCGTAATATCAAGAAAATTAATACAATTATCAGGTCTCTGTTTCAAGAGTAAATTGTAAACGATTATGGAAACTGTTAAATACCTCCAACATATTGTCTAGTCCCTATTTTGGAGTGCATGTAAAGATGTCACCCACATATTTAAAGTAAAATAATGGTTTGTACATGGTGCGCGATTGAGACAATTAATCTCTAAAGCTTCCATCGTTAAATTATATAATATGAGGTATTGAATTGTGTTTGGCGCTGTAGCCTTGCAACTATCAAAATTGCATTGCATATCTGCATGTTGGGTTGAACAAAGGCGATTGATACATAATTTGCATTTGCGGATTTTTGAAATTCGTTTTGGAATGGGAAATTTTTTTAATTCCTTACATAAGTAAACAGAATGGCCAGCGTTACAAAATGCGCGTTCGCCTTAAATAACCGTGACATTGGTCGATGATTCATCATCAAATTCATCGTTTGAGATTTAATTGAAAACGCGTGTTAATATGTTAATACACGGATGTGAGTGCTTGAGTGTTTGCTTATAATATTTGCGAGTGATGCGAGATAAATACTGAAAATTATTTCAATATAGGCAACTAAGTACCGGCAAGAGAAGACTATTACTCACGTACAGTAACCGAATTTAGTTTTGCAGATAAAATGTAAATAAATAAATCGTTCCATGAATCGGTGGGGCATTTTAAAGAACTTAACGCTTGTATATGTCTTGCCGCGCCATCTGAAATGTGACGCAACTTTAGTACGTTTTTCCTTATAGGTAGTTCAAATATTGCCCGAATGTGCGTGTAAGAAATGGTGCGTTTATTATCATATCTCTCTTCAGTAATCTCCAAGCAATCGCGTAATTTTAATTGAATAGTTGTAATAAATGAATCACACCGACAGCGTTATCGATAATAACAGATTATAAATTTTTTAATTTTTGCGCCTCCGTCAACGAATTTTTATTGCGTATAACGGAAGTAAATACGTCGAAAAGTGTAAACCATTTATCATATTTTCCCGAGGAGGCAGGAAAATCTAATTTGGGTAGTCGCACATGTGACAAAGATTCTAGTTCATCTGAGTGACCAGAAATAGAAGGCGAAGAGTTTGCATCATAACGATTCGTACTTATAGTATTTGCTCTGTTCATGAATAGTCGAAGTTTTGCACATAGTTCGTAGAACGCTTCTTCGAAATAAATTTGATCGTCAAGTTCGGTTTCCTCATTCGAAGATTCTAATTGTAATTTAAGCATATTATATTCCTTGCATTAATTGTTCCAAATTTCTCTTCGCCCGTTAAGCTGTACAATGATTTTAGGAGTAACGCTTGTGATATAATTTACGTAAGTTTTAATACGATGACTTTATTATGCCTTGCTGTCTTTGCAAGCTAGTAATATTCATATTTGAAAAATATATTTCCGTGCGAGATTGAAGGTTTACCTCAGCATATGAAGGATAACGATAAGTGATGTGCGTTACGTGATCACCGAACCATGTCCTGGGTCACAGGATCTGAGGCAGATACGTACGTAGATGGTCTTGTGTCAGGAAAGTGTGCAGCAAGTATCCAAAGACAAAGTCCTTGTTGTGCTAGTTTGAATGCACCAGCTGCATTTCTTTCACAAGTTGTTGAACGTGGATCGGGAAAGCTGAAGATTGGCTGCTCAAACGTCGATGTAGTTTAATTGTTGTCCACCTTGCCGCAGCAGTGTTCAGTGGCATGTGAAGTCCAATATCTTGTCGCGTCAAGGGAAACGAAAGCTAATGCCATCAGTGGCTCGTGAATCACTTGATTTTTGACGATGCTGCACGAAACGTGATAAACTTGTAGACCATAGTCAATGGAAAACGTCGGTTATTTATTGCAATAATGGCTGCCACTGGAGGTCCTTCGCTTTGTTCGGTTCGAAGAGCTATACGATATAGATAAATGATTTCCGTACAATCGACGACTAGCTTTCCCCATCGTGATACGGTGGTAGAGAATACCTATACTATTTTGTTATATATAAGTGTTTATGCTGCTCATGAATACAACAATGCTATTATTCCTATTAATGACGACTTAGCTGTAACACAAAGAAAGAAAAATAACGTGCGTGCGTTCCTCCACGTAGTATTGAGAATAGTGACGAGGCGAACGTCGCAAGCAAGACGAGACCAGCGTACATTACAAACACGGAAGTATGTAAAAATGTCGAAAGGGGTGCCCAAAAACGAATTACGGTGGATGTATGGCCGCTTGCATTAGTAGTATATGGAAGAAGCAATTTTGTATGACGTTTCGATCCAGTTGTGAGGCATCTTCAGGTATAGTAAGCTGAAGTCACATTGAGGAAAATAATTACCTACAAAAATGAAATTGTTTAAGGTGCGTGAAAATGTGAGGGGAGTAAAACAACAGATTGAAAGTAGAAGTCAAGTAAACGATCGCATATAACGCATTAAGAAATGAAAGAGACTGTAGCCGACTGAATCCTGCGGAGGTGATTGTTATGTTAAATGGTGGCTTATGAAATTATCGTGATCAAACGATCAGGATGTGGCCTGAGGAGCAGGATATGGTTTATGTTGGATTCAACTGGGGAAGAGCACCTTGATGTGTGTAGGGAAGTGAATTACAGCTCCCGGTCACATTTACGTATTATTAGATGTAGGAAGAACTCACACGAGAACAATTACTAATATGCGCATTTGTCAACTGTGGTATGAAATTATTAACGGTATTAAATTTCGTTTCCACAGATGAAGATGCTGCACAGATGAAGATGACTGGGGTCAAATTCAAAGGGACATCGTAGACTAAAAGCGTTAAAACCGTTATAACTCACTGTTTTCACTGTTCCGATCCGACTCGAAGGACCAAAAACGTTTCTGTTGTTCTGATCCGACTCGAAGGACCAAAACCGTGTTCTTGTTCTGTACCGCGCGCGTACCCCTGGTTGTGCGCGTATCCTCTCTGTCCTTGCGACAGGAACAAAGAGGGAGTATGCACTTACGCGCGTTCGCGACACGACAAACTCAAGCCTGATGCTCCGTCATCGGAGGTCGTAAATCTCCGACCGATAAACTCGATATCACGAAGCGCGTCTTTATACCACGGTTGACCCTATGTCCTGTTGGGACGATAGGGCTGTTTTAACTGAGAGCGGTACAGTGAGCAGTGTTTGAGAGACTTGATGTATTTTGTAATGTCTTTAATAAATAACTTGTGTTTACAGACAGAATAAATATATACAAAACTGAGACAACTATTTGTAATATAACAGAAAATGTGCGTAAGTGTTTAGGATCCGTGCTTGTGTGTTGTTCGTCTGTCCGAATAGCTCTGCTTTCCTCAATGTTTCTTAACCATAAGGATGGCTCGGTACGTGGCGACCACGGGGATACCGACGACCGGATTGGTAGTTAGTAAAAACTGTTAATTGGTTGATTTCTGTGGAGGTGAAACTACCCCTCCTTGACTCGACTTTTGCAGGTAGTGAGGGAATTCCCGTCCCGAAATTCCGGTCCGACTGAGGTGAGTGATCCTTAAGGCCATAAGGTCCCCTTTGACTGATATATGCCATCGTAAAGAAGTTTAACGAATTAGTGAAAGTTCCTCGTAGTAAGTATTTTGTGCCTGGTTATTGTCAGAACCGGCCTAGACGTTTTGCCATGAACAAAGGGCATGTTAAAATAGGTTTGACTTTAGGACCTGTTTATGGTCCGCGAGTGTTGATCCTTTGCAGCTGCGTCGCCTTGTCCTACGCGACTTAACGCTCATAAAATTATTATAGGCGGAGAATTTAAAACATGAAGATGAGTAAAGGAAGGAATGGAGGCTAATATTCGGTATCTTTTAGACTGTGGAGTAAACTGTCATATGTAGGGTTTAGATTAGCGGTATCGGTTTGTAAGATAATCGCATTGAGTTCAGCTTCTATGTATAGCATTTCGGGTGTGAGGCGTTTAAAATAGTAGGGTTTCTGGTCGAGAATTATGGTTTTTCCAACATTCAAGGAGTAATTGAATTCTCGGTAGTAGTGGACGATAACGGAGTTATTGTTTTGTAAACTATGGATGTGTTCTTTAACACGTCCCGTGCTAAATTGCTTTTACGCAACTTGTTGTTCATGCCATTTGATGTATTGACTTAAAATTGTTATATTATCACACGAAATTTTATTACATCATTAATTCATAAATAATAAGATTATTTGGAGTAGTTGTCACATTGTAAATCATTTATTATTGTATATCCGTGACGCTGCAATCTGCTTTATTGTAAAAGTCAAGCAGATTGAAAGTTTTCAATTAGTAAAAAGAACCTACTGTATTCAAATCTGTTAGGTAAAAAGCGGGGGAAATCAAATATTTAACAAAATAGGAAATAGGTGAATATACGGCGATAATATTTCTGTTCTTCATTTGTTACTGTTGGAAAAAAAATTTCAACCATTACATGTAATTATTAATTATTGTATATAAAACAACTATTATGATTCATTTTTTTGGTAGACATATATTTTACAGAATTATGTGTGACATGCAAATATATATTTTCACCGAAGTGTACCATAAATGGTACAAGTTGGAACGGAACGTGTTGACGTTGGTTGACAATTGACGTTTGGTTTGGCCGATGTAGCTGGCATTACATTTTTGGCATTTGATCTTATAGGCCGTAATGCAGATGTTTTTCTTATATTCACGGTATTTGCTTAGGCTAATAACGTAACTCAACTTGTGATTATGAATAAATGCAGATCTATAATTGTGAGTTCTGTAGATTCTGTCTAATATATTGCAGATAGTATTAAAGAAAGGAATTAAGATGAAATTAGCCGGTATATTTAATAGAAATATACCGGTATGAAATTGTCCGGTATATTTCTACTATTGCAGTTGGGATCTTCAAGTCTTTTTAAACGTTTTTTAATGACGAGATTGACTAAAGAACTTGGATAATCGTTTTCTTTCAGCATTTGTTTGATGAAGGAAAGATTTTTATTATGAAAAGTAGTGTTGGATGGCAAATCTGCTCCGTCAATCAGATCATGGATCATACCCATTTTCAAGAAGGGATTCTATGGTATATCAAATATATGTTAACATTTAAATGGCTGCATATTATTTTTTGTAGGCTTATTCGAAGACTCGCGATTTTCTTGTTTGGAAATAAAGAACAAATGCATATAGAAAATTAAAAATCCACATATTTATTAACTTTATAAGTAATATATTATAAACGTAGTTTTTAAAACAAATTAAGTAATTCCGCACGGTATGATATTTTTGGAAGCAAGTTCCTCTATGGTACAGCATGAAAGTTA
Source organism: Ampulex compressa (assembly GCA_038496175.1). Taxonomy (NCBI): domain Eukaryota; kingdom Metazoa; phylum Arthropoda; class Insecta; order Hymenoptera; family Ampulicidae; genus Ampulex; species Ampulex compressa. The sequence continues at coordinate 9,149 of JBCFXI010003151.1, forward strand.
CAAACACACCTTGTTTTATTCCTTTTTTATGGGTTGTACAGGGTCGCCATACCTGTGTTGCAAATTGTTTTGAGCACATGTATGTTTATGCTACATGATAATCCTACTACATCCTGCAACATGCAAATTTGTTCGAATATTTTGTAATATTTAGCAACTACTGTTCGGACAGATAATTTTCAAAGAAAAGAGATAAAAATGAGAAATATTGTTGCTAGTCTTTTATGTGTCAGCATTAAAAAGCGAGAAATCTCGTGAGGGGTTGTTTAAGTGCTAACACATGGTCCCTACTTCATAATAAATTTTTTGCATCTAAATTAATCAGTGAGTAGCGATACGGGCGATGTGAATACAGAAATTGATTGTAGACATATTATGCCACATAATTGGCTTGGTTATCAGTTGACATTTTCGGTCTGGTTAATTTCGCAGAAGAGTAGCATGGGTCTTTCAATACGATTTTAAACGCGTGCTCAAGAATTAGCGCGTCGCTCTTTATGGAAAACATTTCGGTCATATTGACTGTCCTTCTTCCGATTTCTGGTCAGAACTGGGCCACCTTCCGTGGCTCCAGATTCCCGTTTACGTTGTACGCAATATAATGGTGAGTTAATCATAGAAAATTTTCTATATTTGACATTCACATTTACTACATGAGGTTCAACAGGACTTTTGAATTACGAATAAACAATATCGTATTTTCAACAAGCTACATCCATTATATTTATTCCACGATCACCTCTCGCCAAGTGTTTTATTTATGGGGGATAAAATATAAAAAATGAATCTCTATGTAGGTAGGCGTTGCATATAATAATATTGCCCCGCTTACTGTGCAATGCCTTATTGCACAGGATTGAAATGCGGTACCGAATAATGTTAGAAAAACTGTATAATCATGCGGGAAAAATAAAGAAAAATGTGGATCTCTGCAAAAGTAGAAATTTAATGCTGTTCCACTTCACACGCACGCGTAGCCCTGATAAATTTAATTTAATGAAAACCGAACATCGCTTTCAACCACGTCGATCGATGTGACTAGTTTTCTAATACAACCCTAAGTATACAAGGCCTACTAAATCTATGACAAATGAAAAAAAATTGGATTTATCAGAAGCGTATAATTTTATACCGTAACCGATCCAGAAACCTTGGTATGTAATTATTTGCTTTAGAAAGGTGATGAACAAAATAATTATGCGAAGAAGAATTATGCGTTCAAGGACTATTCAATCGTCGTCAGTAAAAATAAAGTAAAAATCGTAATAGATTACGGATTATTGAACGTTGGAGAAGAGGGGATAAAAAATGAATCTTTTCGAAGATAGATATTGAATGCTTTTCCATCTGATACAAAAAAGTATCGGACGATTTAATTCGTTTTTAAATACTATGCACTAATGGGATAAGGCGGTGATGGAAAATGAGTAAGAATAGAAAGATCAAGATGAAACAGGTGGTATAAGATGCTTAAAACAGTGGGAGTATCAAGGCATTTGACGGAGAAAAGAAATGGTTAAAGAATAAGAATGACGAGATATAGGCTGGGATATGAGATGAGGAATGAGTGGTATTAGGTGGATAAAACGGAGGGTGTGGGGGAGTTTAGATGGTGTAGGATGCACGGGAGAGAAGAGAGATGCGGGAGCAGCGGGAAGTACAGAGGATAGTACGATGGAAGACTGGCGAAAATGGCGAGGGTAAATGTGATATAAGGATTGCATAAATGAGCGAAGCTGCGATAAAATAGAACAGATCAAAGAGCTGGGAGGGGAAAATAAGGGGAAGGAAGTCGAAAACATTTTGTGTGCGAGTGGAGTTATGTGAAGAACGGGGCTTTCAACATACCACAATTGGAGACGATAAATTCGGAAACCATTTTCAACCTCTCATATACGATATAGAGAAAATGTTTTTACCCTTAAATTACGCAGAATAGGATTACGCTAACAAATAATGTAAGAGAAGTTGCATAATTTCGGTCCGGGGGATGAGAGTATTATACCCAATTCACGTGCGTACGGCATTGTTATACAGGACAGTATAGTTTCGACATTTTACTGCTTCACTCCTCCCCGTCTTGCAATCACTTCCATCTCACTAATACGAATTAGAAGCGCAGATTTCTTTTCCGATTTTGGAAGATAGATGTAATTTAGCCATACCAACGATTAAATGTTCATGTAAAGCTTGATTTCACCACACATCGTCACTCATACAGTGATGTAATAAACAGTGTGACGTCAATCAAATCAAGTGCTGTAATCAAAGGATATTATTCGAAAAGAAGTGCTGTCATTGATAGGTTATTATAGCAATCAAGTGATATTGAGGTCGTGCATAATATAGAATCTTTTCGCATACCAACCGTCAGATTAATTATGCAGTGCTGGGTTTCATTAATTCAATAATATATTAGATAGGACGATGTTATTCAAATTAGGTGCTGCTGTCTAAGCGTTATCTTTGGAAAAAATGCTGTAATAGGCAGTTTATTATCGTTACGTTTATTAATGTTGAGATACTGCGTAATATATGGACCGTTTATTTTGAAAGTGGTGTAAGTCCATTTAAAAAAAAAAGAGGTATCACGTCATTTATGCTTAATTTAGTGTAAACTATTTGTTTATGACTAATTAGTATTTAATACCTTAAAAAATACCAACGCTTTGTTCAATTTAATATTGGC
>JBCFXI010003152.1:0-11834 GCA_038496175.1 Ampulex compressa
TATATATATATGTAAGTATATATATAAGATCGTATATCGTGGGACGAGCCGAGGGATAAGTTACTGGTACAAGTTTACCTCCTTACGGGGACCGAGTTATTAAACAGAGAGTGGAACATCGTATCCCTCGTTGGTAGCTCGTATGCGGTAGTACGCTTGGCACATGGCCATCCCGTACTCTCGTGAAAATATCAATTTCGGTATACGTGGATGTGTGTACAAGCGCGTACGGCATTGTGCGTGTATGCTCTTATACGTGCATAGACGTGTGCGCGTATACTCTTACACGTGCATAGACGTATGCGCGTATACTCTTACACGTGCATAGACGTATGCGCGTATACTCTTATACGTGCATAGACGTGTGCGTGCATACTCTTACACGTGCATAGACGTGTGCGTGCATACTCTTATACGTGCATAGACGTGTGCGCGTATACTCTTATACGTGCATAGACGTGTGCGCGTATACTCTTACACGTGCATAGACGTATGCGCGTATACTCTTATACGTGCATAGACGTATGCGTGCATACTCTTATACGTGCATAGACGTGTGCGCGTATACTCTTATACGTGCATAGACGTATGCGCGTAAGTATATAAGAGTGTATGTGCGTATGCGAGTAAGCGCGTATAAAAGTATAGTATGCGAGGTATACGAGTATGCGCGTATACGAGTACGTCCATATTTGTAGATGTATATGCCGTACTTTTGCTCCGTACTTTTGCGTGTGTACATTTAAAGCGTCAGCTTGGCTGTATACAAAGACCTTACTTCCAAAGCTTTTCTTTCGACCATGCTCGAGCCCTGCACTTTTTCCACGCTCTCCTTACTTCAAAAATGAAGTAAAGAGTTTTAGCCTCCACAGGGGGCCGTAGTTGGCTTTGATCAAAATACAGACCCTGTTGCGAACGGAATTACTGTCCAGAAGTGCGTTACGTGTAAAGCATTGCACGTTGAAATTCCGAGCGGCTGCGGAACAATGAACGTGGAGACGCAGCGGAGAAATTCCGGGGATAAACAGGGCAACAATTAAATCGGTCGGGGAAATTTCGCAAACTTCGTACGCCGGTTAGAATCGAATCATCTTAATTGAAGTCGCCGAGCAGAAATTACGAAGGGGGTGGCGCTAACCCGAGCTTTAATCACTTGCTCGTGAAATTTATCTTACGAATTAAGCAGAGTTCTCAAATCTACCGAGTTCTCGTGTTAGGAACTCGCTAAGTTCTTTAATTAACCCTTTCTTTCGCTTTAAGGCGGCTCGAGGCACTTGGTAATATCGTATTATGAACCGAAACACAAATATTCCATCGACTATTTCTTTTCGACACCTTTCCTTCGCAGTGCGCCAAAGATCTTATCATTTCCGCTCTTTTCGCGTGAAATCCAAGAGGCCCCTTTCATATCCTTCTAAATTTATGCCCCCTCTGGAATTTAAGTCGGATAACGAATCGTTTATTAAACGATCGCTGGGGCAGATCATAAATGCCCCTTAATAAATCACTGCGATTTTTTCACGGCAGAGATAAACTACCCAGAATGAGTAAGGATGATGCGCTTCTGGTATAATTTAACCTAGGCTTATATACATACATACATACATACATACATACATACATACATACACTCATATATATATATATATATATAAGTTTGCCCCAAAAATGTCTTCCGCTATCTACACGCTGCTGCTTTATTTGACAATATGTATACAAACGTAAAACCTAATTTGTTAAATATTTCAGCCCTTATCTCTTGTTCGTTTTCCAATTACGTGCATCTAATTCAATAAAATACTACAAAGCGAGTATGTCGTGCACCATTGTTCCTTTATGGAACGGAAGGAACTTTTGGGACAACCTAATGTATATATTGGTTTGGAGCGACGTGAATTAATCGAGCGCCTGGAAGCAAACCTCGGCAGTGGCGGCGATTAAAAAGGGAGGCGAACGATGGTTGTATCGACGAGAGCGGCTACCACTCATGGTGACTGCGTGAAACCGCCTTAATTTATACAGGAGAGACTGACCTTGCCAGGACGGTTAGCGGAAAGGCTTCTGAATATTCAGTTGGCCGTTAATTAGGGACTAAAATCGCACGAGGTGAGAGTCCACCGACGCATAAATATTTAACGCGCCCCTTACGTTGCCCTTTCCCCCCTCAATTCCCTTTTCGGCTGTACTTGGCGAATGATAACCGCGCTCTCTCGCTTGTAAATTTATCAGGAGATTACCTATATATCTCATTTATACAAGATTCCCTATTTATCACAAGATTCCCTATATGTTGCGTTATTCACCAATGCACTTTCTAGCATCCTGAGCGATCATTTTGATTTTAATACTTTTAAATCTGTAATTTAATCTAAAATCTTTCTCCAAATACTTCTGGTTTTTCATTCTTAAATCGGAGACTCCAACCTTCGCGATAAAAAAAAAATATGTTTTAAATATCGATGTAGGCTCATTTTATAGCGTTTTAAAAAAGAAGCTTTTAAATGGCCCACCCTTTATTTATCGCCAGTCATCGTTTTTCCTTTATCCGCGACAAATGTCAGAGCCGTCGTTGTCGCGTTATTTTTGATAGGATTTGAGTTGGGAAATAATATAAGCCCCGCGACGATAAAAGGAAGCGCAATTAAATCTCGAGTTTTAATGGAGCGGGAAATTTTGGATCGCGGCGCCGCGAAACGGTTTTAATTTCTGTGTAGCGACACGGAGCTTCGTTGGCAGGCCCCGGAGTGCATTCGAGGGGCGCATTAAGAAAATTGTTTGGATCCTTCAGGGTGTTTATTAAGGGGTCCTAGATTCGCGCTTTCGCTTTAAGCGAATGAACTCTGAAACCAGGGCTGCTCATCGCTCGATTAAAATCCCCAGCGTTACGTCTCGTCGCACAATGCGTTGGGGCAAATTCTATGCGCGCCGAATTTAGGCCATTCTGTTCAATCGAACGTTCTGTTACCGACGATACAAGCCCCACAAGTTTCCACGAAAAGCGAGCTAACTTGTCCACCGCGAGGGCACACTTGGATCCTAGTATCAATCCTCTATTTGGCGCGGCCAGTCGAGCGTACAGGGTTAAATCATCCCCATCGTGTCACGATAACTCGAGCCGTCCAAATGCCGTGAATCCTTTAATCAACGACCACCCTAATCGCTTACCCTAATCCCGCTTACGAGCTCGCGATACGAATTGTACGACGAAATACGCGCTCCTCCTTTTAATCGTACATCCTGTCCTTTATAATGTTAGGCGTGCGACTTTGCTTCTAAAGTGCATTGTCGTCTAAAATACATTGCTTTAATTATAGATAACCAGTTTATTTTCCAACGTGAGATTTGTACGCTGTTCGAAAGATGGGTTAGAATAGTGGCCAACGATGGAGAGTACTTTGAGTTATAAATGTATAAGCAGTTTTACGATAAAGCTTCGAATTTCGGGGAAAAACAGCGGGAGAAAAATTGCGCACTTAATACAAACCTCAATTCCCCGCGAAACTTGAATCATCTTTAGTCTCAACAAAGTATATCCCTGTGCTTTCAGATATATCCATATCGCTGGTTGCACAAAACTCTGCAGAGCTGGAGAAACCAATCTCCATCATTACTTCGATCGGTGTAAAATGCGTTCTTCAGGTTTTCCACATTAAATCCATCTTTCTCCCAAAACAAATTCACCCTTATACAATTAAAATCCAACCTTTCCCAAAACAAATTCACCCTTTTGCAAATGGAAATCTCACTGGCATAAAGTAGAATTCCATTTGCAAACGGATTCGCAAGATTTAAAGTGAAAAAAGCCCTAATCGTAAACAAGTATCCGCGAGTCAAAAATCGAGGCTTCCTTGTCCAGCGTGGAAGTGCACTCGATATCGCGGCGTCAATCGAGCACTCGGCTCAGCCGGTGTAGGGTTAAATCATCCCCATCGTGGCACGATAAACCCGAGCCACCCCAGCGCCGATGAATCCTACGAGCAACGACCCGGTGTAATTCCAACGGGGGCGAGTCGCGGCGCTTCGAAGGAGGGCAATTCCTCGGTGGCTCCGTTTAAAATAGTCCCCGGCACGCCGGTAAACGTCGAGAGTCGCGGGGAGAAAAAAGAACCCCGTAGGAGGCTTTCAGTTTCCGCGTTAATTAGGAGGCTTAAGTCCCCCGTAGTGAGTGCCTATTGGCGCGTACGCGACCCTGCCTCTGTCAGTCCCTCTCGACCGATCCCTCCCTCTCCTCCTCTCTTTCTCTCTTTCTCCACGGATCTATCCGTATACAGAGGCTGTCTGTATATCTAACTATAAATCTACAGGCTATTTCAAAGTAATCGTTTTTCAGCTGGCCATGTACCATGCGTTTCTCGTGTAAGTTATCGAGTTATTGTTAATACTTGAATTATGATAGTTAAATAGTGAATATTAATTATTGATACTATAAATAATGAATATTGATAAAAGTAAAGTAATATTAGCACCAGAGGTACGGGGAATGTTTGGGATATATGTGGAACGCGATATATATCTTTAAAAATAAGAGGGAGAGAGTAAAAGAAGATGTCGATAAATCGATATCGCGATCCAAATACTATATGAAGATCGTGGAAAATCTTGGGAAATATATCATGAAGCGCTACGATTTTTACTGATCCGATTGTTATTATCGACCGGTTATTTTGACTGGTTCGATAAGAGGTTCTAGCCTTAAGTTTGCTCGAAAAATGGTGAAAGTCAATTGGAACATTCGCGAATACGCGATAATGAGTAGCTTAACGAACGCTTGAATAGATCAAGGATAGAACGAATGAAACGATCAAAACTAAATATATTCTGTATGAACGATCGAATGGCGGATACATTTTTTTGGGGACAATTTATCCATATATTTAGCCATCTTCTTACACACATTCGCCTCCGTCTCTCTCCCTCTTTATCACCGCTTTTGCATTCGCCCACCCCTCCCCTCCCCTCTTCCTCCATTTGCCCATGGAAGAAGCATCGCACGATCGCTCAGGCTGTCGCAGGGGATGCCCCTCCCCCTCCTCAGGGGTCCTTGGCTTTATAAAACATGCATGAGCCACGGGGCTTTTTCATAACGTGCCTTTCCCAGTCGTTGGCCATTCGCTCCTTCTTCCCCCCCCCTCCCGTCACTTCTTCCGATATTTTCACCCCTTACCCTCGCCTTGGTTAAGCAGACCGATCGAACGTCACCGCGGCGGTCAACTTATTGGCACCGTCCATCTCGATGGGTCGCTTCCTGGTGAGAGAGGGCCAGATCCTGCGAGCCCTGGTCTCGCGATTTAATTAAAATACCACGCGTAGTCGACGCTGGAAGGATGGATCGATCATATCTCAGACAAATCGCATTCAGCTTCTTCGAGGAGAAGAAGGAGGGGAATAAAAAGGACACTGGACTTTTTTTTTTTTTTTAATCCATTTTTCGGCACCGACTGCTAAGGTCATATGGCCTAGGACCTACTGTTTAAGGTGGATTCCGAACCACCAGAGTTACAGTATACATAGGACACTGGACTTTATCGTACTTCGTGCACAAGGAATTTTAAAGCGTACACAAGGGTTTTTATATGTGATACGTATAGGGTAGCTCTGGTGGTTTGGAAGCCATCTTAAAACAGTAGATCCTAGGCTACATGAGCTTAACAGTGCTGTTAAAAATGTAAAAAAAGAAACAAAGAAAAATAATGCAAAAAAAAGGGCGCGGTGTTATAGGAGCCATAGTTTCTTTGCAACCGTGTTATCGTGTAAATGAGTATTGTACAATAGGAGTAACGAGTATTATAAGCACCATCGTTTCTTTGCAACCGTGTTATCGTGTAAATGAGTATTATACAATAGGAGTAACGAGTATTATAAGCACCATCGTTACTTTGCAACCGTGTTGCAATGCAAATGACCGCGTGTTCGTGGGTTTGCGGAGGACGATGTATACGCGAGGAGAAAAGAGAGGATTTTCGGGCATCAGGTCTGCGACGGAGTATGGAGAGGACGCGAATGGAAGCAGCTGTCTCTCTCTCTCTCTCTCTCTCTCGCAAATCTCTCTTGTTTCGATAGGCTGCTCGAGAAAGAGACCATTACGAGAACGCGAGTACACGTACTTTCCCTATTATCATTAAATACATCACTCCTTATTTCATTTTCGCGCGACACCTTTAGCACCACTCTCAAACCTATACCCAATTCTCCACAATACCAACTACTGTTACGCCTCCGCAATCCAAATCATTTCCAACCTCGCCCCTTCCTTTTCCCTCGCAAACTTCCACGGTGTATCCCACGTTAATTACGCGCAGTGGAATGTCCGCATCGCTCCTGCGAACCCCGCGCATTGGAATGTTATCCAACCGCGTCATTAAGTAAACGAGCCCAATGTGAGTTTCCTGTCGGTTCCTCGTCCGCTTCTCGAGGCTGCGCTTAATATGATCAAGATCATCATAAACCACCCTGGCGAGGATTAGATCCTTTTTTCCCCCTCCCATCGCCGCGCGATGCCAATGAAGGGCGGGCCAACGTGCTTTCGAACCTTCGAAGGACCGCTTTAAGGGGATATTTTAAACGTCGTTGAACCTCCCCCCTCCCTCCAAACCCCTACCACGTCCTAAAGCCCTCGTTACTGCACGGCATCTCCTGCCGCATACATTTACCGCTCTTGTTCACGGTGCAAATTGCTTTAGCGTCCGACAAAAAGCGGCCGGCACTAAATTCCAACGGCGAGAGCTAACCCAGTTCTTGGGAGGGGGGGAGGGGGGAAGGGCGCCGAGCGGTGGGGGGAGGAACACGGTGGAGGGGAGAAAACGGAAAGCTGCGCTTTTTTCGGCTTATCCTAATCACCAAACGTTGACCCAATTCTGGTCGGAGCTCGAAAAAAGTGGGGAGTTTCGACGAAATTACGGCGAAAAGCCCGCGGTATTTTGGGAAATATATCGCGCGCGCGAGGACCGGCGGTTCATCGATTGGCCATTGGCCGATGATTGATCGCGCGCGACGATGCGTTGGATAAGCGCCAAGGTGCCATCGCGCTCGTGTTGAGGATAAAAAGTCATAATGTGGTGTGAATGTGGTAATTAAGCGATGACTGGAGAGGGGGAGTATTGTCCTTGTTTCGATTGTATTGCGATTGTTTGTGCATTGTGAAAAGAAGTCGGTTTGAAACAATAGCTTCCTCGGTGTTTCGATTTGAAATATAATTAAGGATTCGATCTGTGGTGAAATTAAGTGTAAACGTAGAAAATAATTTATGAGCAGTACATCATTTATGAGTAATTTATGAGCGTCAGGATGAGAAAGAAGACATCGAGAAAGTGATATTGTTTGAAGAAATAAATTGTAATTTGACTGAAATTTTTGGATATTACTAGAGTAGCTGGGAATACTTTTCGGTCGCGTTAAAATTATATTCCGTTCCGTTCTATTAATCGGTATATAGTACTCGATCGGTTATGCTTTTCGATCTTCGCTCGATCGAATCTCGTTTGGTATTCCGCGAAAAAAACTAGACCGGGGAATAGCAAAGGGCAGTTCTTTTTTTTCCACCTGTCGCGATCGCGGAACGGCTCGACCCAATTCCACTTTGAACCGGAAAAAATCTCGCGATAGGATCAAAGCTCCATTGCGATTCTGCGATTAAACCGACCTAAACGTTCGATACTCCGGTCTCAATTTTCCGAAATCTCATACAATCTCAATTTACTTCCCAACAGACTTTCCGATTCGCGCAAATTCGCTTCTCACCAGAACAGTGGCTTCGAGACGCTGATTTCTTTATTTCTACGAAATTCCCCATTGGCAATAAAATCCCAAGGATACCAAAGATCCGATATAATATGGACCGTTTATTTTGAAAGTGCTGTATTTAGGCTAGTTATTGATTAAAGGTTAGTCAGTTATTAATTAAAGTTAGGACAGTTTATTTTGAAAGTGCTGTATTTAGGTTGGTTAGTAATTAAAGGTTAGCATATTTGTCGATCAAAAAATATCGATTAATATCACCGAGTGTGGCAATGTTTCTACTTGTATATCGTACAAATGTAAAAAAACAGTAGCCACCGATCTCATCACCTGTCCATCGAAATGGACTTACATCTCTTTCATAATCAATGTCAGCGGAATTTCTTTTATCCGCCAATATCAAATTGAACAAAGCGTTGGTATTTTTTAAGGTATCAAATACTAACTGGTTATAAACATAAAGTTTACGCTAAATTAAGCATAAATCGCGTGACATCTCATTTTTTTTTTTTAAATGGACTTACACCACTTTCAAAATAAACGCTCCATATCAAACCTCTCCTCTCCAACTCGAGCCTCGAAGCCCTTCTCCTTAAATATCGTATCGGTTTCTCGCGGGAGGCGTTGCGCTGGCAATTAGTCCTAACGAGGGCAGATGTCAAACACGAAATCCACAATGGCGGGGAAACTTTTGCGAGGGACAATGGCAGGACAATGCGACGAATTAACCGTGCAACGCGCTTCTAACGCGACCGACGGGGAGTTGCGCTTTACGCTGGAGATCGCGCCAAGCCCCGTTTGTCCTCGAGTCAAACCGAGACCGCTGCGAGTTAACGATAGAATGTTTTGGCCGAGTGTTAACGAGAGGCTGCCCTAGTCGAGATTTAAGGGAAGGTTGTTTCAGTCGAGAGTTGGGAAGATATTGACCCAGTTGGAAGTTAACGAAGGACTGTTTTAGTTGAGAGTTAGCGGCGGAGATTGTTTCAGTCGCCGGTTAATGAAGGGCCCCGTCAATCCGAACTTAATTGGAGACATCCCGATGAGATTTTTCGAGGATGACTCGCAAAACTCCTCGACGAATGTTGATAAATCCGCACCAACTTAATCTTCCGCTCCCACTTGGCGATTCGGAGATTTTAATCAGCGCGGTGCACGCGGATAGGCGATTGACTGTGGAAGAAACCGAATTTTTTCTTTCGTGTATATACAGGCACTCCTGAACTTATTGCTCGTGATGGTATTGAGACAATATGCGTGTATTATATTGGTCACTGAGGAGCATTTTAATCCTCAGACTATTTTGTAATAATTCTTATTTGAATTGAATCCATTTGATTTTGTGGAGTTTCAGTCGACGGATTGTGCGCGCGGAAGGCAGAGCCTCTCTGCGTGGCTTCAATAATTAAAGTTAAGAATGTTAAGGAATAAATTGAAAATTGAAAAAGAAAATATATATATGAATATATATTCCACAAATCATAATCGGTATTTTCTAAAATTGCTCTTGGAGATAACGGAAGAAGTACTTTTGACGCGAGACCCTCTCCATCGTCATGGATGTAAAAAAATCACGTAAAATTGTGATCTTTAGATTGGAGGAATCGACGTTTATGTCGGGATTAATAAAATCAAGATGGCGGAAGCTATTCGCGTTTTGCAACAAGAGACGACGATCTCGTCGATCGTCGGTTCTGGAGGATTAGCATATCGGAGTTTAACTCGATCAACGACCCGCACTTTCTTCGTGTTTTACGACCGTATGCCGGAGAATGGCCTGTTTGTGCGAGAGAGCACATTCGCTCCAACTTCGGTGCCATAAACCGAAGTGAGAACGATTGAGTTTATTACTTCCCGTGACGAGCCGTTGAGCTCGCGTTGGATAAGCCAAGAACGTTTAACAAGATACGAAAACTTTTTACCGACGCACTGCTTTTTAATACAATTCCATTTTGGCCGCGATACTCCTGCGCGATTCTTCTCTGCGCGATGGAAGAATATTGTTATTTAGCGAAACGTACATACGATTATATTTACTTTAATACATGAAACGAAGAACGAATGTATTTTTATAAGTATTTTTAACGAATGTATTATAATAATTCTCGTCGTACGATAAACAAAGTTCTTATTCGCTATACGTCGGAAACAGAGATAATATTAAAGGTATAATGATATTTTTCTCTACACAGGTGCGCCATTGCTAATTTTTATTTCCCCTTTTTTCCTTTCCACTTCATGCTTAATGCGCGCGCAACTGTCACGTGACGCAGTGAGGATATTTAAAACCAAGTAAGCCACAGCTCGCGTCTCATGGCTGCGCAAAAATTCGTCAGATAGATCATCAGTCATCATAATCATCATATTTCTAGCCGTAGCAATGCGAAATGCTCAACGAGAAACGACATCTCGTCTTCAGGGGCTCCTTGGGAATTAGTCAGCTCGTCTATCACTCTTTATAATTATTTATGGATATAGTAATGCGAAATATTCGAGGAGAAAGAAATATCTCGTGTTCAGCGACCCCTAGGAAATTACTCAAGTCCTGTATTATCCGCCACAATTATTTCCAGCCTTAGCGAGGCTATATATTCGGCAAGAAAGTAATGATATTTCGTGCTGAGCGGCTACTTGAAAATCAGTCATGTCGTGTATTATCCACCTACACAACCCCACCGGCTTGCGGCGCACGTATTCAGGATGGGAGCGACCACGAAGCCGCGGTTTTTCGGGCCGCCGCGATTCCGTTCAATTTCAGCGAGAGCAAAGGGACGAGGCACGTGACCGAGAACAGGCAGGCGAGTGCAGTCGATTAAAGTCCTCGAATGGAAACGTGACTGCCGGTTTTGCGCGGATAAACCTTCGATGCCCGAACCCGCGTCCTCCCCTCCTCACCACGAGCGATTCCGTTTCCTCGTGGCGAAAGTCGTCGAGGAATTGGAGGAGGAACTCGTAGGCTCCTCGTCGAGGCGCAGGATCGATGGCGAGTCGCGGAGGCTTAAAGCGGCGAACTTCTAAGCATCTGCGTTTTGGAATAATGCACGATTTTTTTTTTAGAGAAAGAAGGAGGAATCTTGGAGGGAAATATCTGATTTTTTTTAACCCTCCTATCGTTTTATTCACGGTTTTAATTGTCAAAATTCGTTATTAAGACTCGAACCACCAGCCATTTTCTGGGCATATTTAGAACACCACGTACATCTTTAAAAATAAAGGGAAGAATAAAAAGAAATTTGAGTAAATCAAAATGATGATCTAAATACAGCGTGGAAATCGTGGATAATCTCAAAAAATACATCGTTATAAAGTACTACGATCTTTTTTATAGAAACCAGTTATTTTGATTGGTTTGGTAATTCTAGTGTTAAGATCGTTATCATATTGTAGAAGTTGAATGTAAGAATAGAGAAATCAAGAATGGAAATAAAACACGCGAGAGACTAATTTAACGATTAATTTTTAAAGTCGACCAACGCAGTTTAAGTTGCGTTTGATTTATGGAACGATGTCTGATTTGTATTATTAATATATTCATTTATAAAATTATTCTTGAATGATATATTTCATTTACCAATGTTATTCGTAGGATGGTAATGTTTTGAGGAACACTTTGTCCATGTTTGCTCACTTCGGTTCGCGGTATTCATCGTCGAAGAAGCTCCCGAACAAAGGCCCAAGACGGAACTTCGAGTTGGTTCCATCATATTGCTGCGCGGATTAATTCAAGTTTGTAGCACGGTCTGAATATTTGGAAGACCCGAGTTTTCCGTTATTACTACGGTGTAGCGGATTAATCCTGGCTTCGGTTTTCCACGGAGAGACCGAGATTAAAATAAAAGAAACGTGCAGCTTGAACTTAGGCATTTGCATTGAGCACTAAAATTATTTTACAGTGGTGCACGTGCACCAGAGTGCATAGCTTTCGAGAAGTTTCTTTTCCTTAATCGTCCTGGTAATTTAAAGACAGTTTCCTATTTTTAATTACTCATTATACTGGTCCCATATTCATATTTTCTTTTCCACAATAAAGCGCGTTGCGATATTACTGAATTCGAAATCTTCCAATTGCGCAAAGTCATCTACTATGAATTTATATATATATA
>JBCFXI010003153.1:0-11828 GCA_038496175.1 Ampulex compressa
AAGAATAGTGTGGAGTGATGGGGAAGGTTAAGTAGAGAAAAAGTAGTGAAATGAACTCGATAACTGCAACATTGTCAAAAAAATCCTCAGAATTATCTATGGATTTTTTCCTCCTTTAGATCTTTCCGATGAATCTTATGCTGGAGCATATAATAATGGAAAACTAGGTCATACTATTCACGAATTTTTTCCCCTACCGTTGCGCCAGGATATAAAATATCAGAATCACCTACAAATATCATTTATCTCCCAATCATCGTATCGGTCATAGATCGATTAACTATACGAGTAGTCGATCAAAGTAATAATCTTGTAGATTTTGGTGATGAAGAAATAATAGTGAGATTGCATATTCGTAAAAAGAGAAAATGATTGTGTATAATACTATCGACTCTTCAATTCCCAATACTGACTCTGAATTGATATATAAATTGAAGAAATCTAGTAATTCGCGCATTAGTGAAAAATCGCGCATTGTGATAAATCAACAATCAAGTAAGAATTCTATTGGCATACGCCAACGACGTTCTGTATCAACACCAAATAACCTATTTTTACTTTCTCTTGGATTCAAGCTTAATAACTAATCAAATATGCTTCATCCATTGAATATTGCTCAAGCAGTGAAATATGATAATCGTATAACAAGTGTGGAGTTTCATGCATATAATCCATATGTAAATTCCTCTCTCGATTACAATGATGAAATTCGGATCCCAATACAACATCAAGATTTAATAGTGCTTCCATGTGAAAGTTTCTTATCCATAGAGGGAAAAGTAGTAAAAACTGAAAAATCCTCAAATGCCTCCACAACTGCTAAAACATATCTTGACAATAATGGGATTGCAAATATATTCAATGAAATACGATACGAATTGAATGGTGTGGAGATTGATCATTGTAAAAATGTTGGCATGACAAGTACATTGAAAAATTATATTTCACTAACCGCTGAAAAAAGTCGTGAATTAAAAAAAGCATCATGGGATCCTAAAATAAATTTAGTTAAAGAGTTTAACTATTGTGTACCACTAAATATGCTAATGGGTTTCTGCGAAGATTACAAACGAGTCATAATGAATGCTCGACACGAGCTTATACTCATTAGAACGAAGGATGATAAAAATGCGCTATTTACCACATCGCCCGATATTAAAGCCGCAAAGATAGTATTGACTAAGATACAGTGGAGAATGCCTCACATTGCGCTGGATGAATACACAAAATTAAAGTATCTACACGTTGTGCAGCAAGATAATCCGATAACAATCTCATTTCGTTCATGGGATTTATACGAATATCCTCTACTGCCGGAAACTCAAAATCGTGTATGGTCGGTCAATGTTTCGACGAGTCTTGAAAAGCCGCGCTATGTTATACTTGCATTTCAAACTGATAAAAAAAATAATTCAACAAAAAGTGTTACAAAATTCAATCATTGTGATTTACGCGATGTAAAATTGTATTTAAATTCTGAGTTTTATCCTTATGATAAACTTAATTTTAATTTTAGTAACAATCAGTATACAATTTTATACGACATGTACACTAGATTTATGAAATCCTATTATGGGAATATAGAACAAACTTCATCTTTATTGCATATCGATGAATTTGCAAAAGAGTATCCCATAATTGTTATAGATTGCTCGCATCAAAATGAATCTGTTAAAAGTGGGACGGTAGATGTGAAAATTGAGTTCGAATGTAGCAAAAACATCCCCGCTAATACTACAGGGTATTGTTTAATTATTCACGATCGAATTATCGAATACAATCCACTTACATCTGTCGTACATAAAATACTTTAATTTTTACACATATTTTTAAGCTTTTACCATATTTAATTAAATTGTTATTGTTAATTAATAAAGTTAAAGGATTTAAAATAAGTAATAAAATTAATATTAAAGATATTAAAGTTATAATATAATTTATTCATATTACATATACATATTTGTATACATATATATGTACTCTAAGTAAAAAACAAATAAATCATATCACATACAACATTTTTGTTAACAGTTATCTTTTAATTTTTAATACTGGCAATTTTCTTTCAGTTCTTCTTTTTTGCATGTGTTTAAAAAAATGCCATTATCCTGAAAATTTAAAAAATGTTTAAATATTATCATATTTTTAATATTTACTATAAAATATATCAATATATATCTTACCTTTATATTTTGTTTTTTCCCCATAATTAAACATTATGATCTTAGGTTTCAATTCAATCTATACAATTTTTTAAATACCAATTCCGGAAAACTTGAACTTCTATTCCTGGACAATGTATAACTTCCCCATTTCTCGCAAATTTGCGTTTATGTAATATACAATTTAAAAATTTATAATGATTATAATGATTATCTTTATAAAGATCGTTGAATTTGATGGATTTTTAATGATACACGGGGGTTTGAGTTTACTATAAATGACCACTATTAAGATTCTGCAAACACTATATATATTTAAATAACATCGAACAAATAAATGTACATTTTACAAGCAATCACAATACATCGCGCACACAAGAAAAACCGAAATATAAATGACCACTATTAAGATTCTGCAAACACTATATATATTTAAATAACATCGAACAAATAAATGTACATTTTACAAGCAATCACAATACATCGCGCACACAAGAAAAACCGAAACCAAAATTTTAGAAATTAACAAGAAACGAACGCTTAAACATCTTCAGGGCCGTAGTACCCTGGAGCGACTATATTCGCATGCGACGATGAAGATGATTCTCCAACACTCCCCCTTTCATCGTCAGGCTCTCTTTTTACCCGTATCTAAACTTAATAACTGGATGCATGTATCATGCTTGGGCTTACTAAGCGCCTTAGTCATTATATCCGCGGCCATGGAATGTGTACTTATATATTGTATCTTAATTTTTCCTTGATCTTGGGCTTCTCTCGAAAAATGATAACGGATATCAATGTGTTTACTCCGAGCATGATACACCTCATGTTTTGCTAGTTGTATTGCACTTTGGTTATCACAATAGACTGTAGTTGGTGTTTTACATATATCTTTGTACTTCATGTGATCAAGCAAATTACGTACATACACAATTTCTTTCGCGACTTCGCGATACACAATTTCTTTCCTACTTTGCCAACTATTTGGAGTACCTGCTAATTTTACAACATATCCGGTACAGGATCTTCTGTCAATAGTATCTCCTGCCCAATCGGCATCAATATACGCTATTAGTTCTCGATTGCCTTCATTATAATTTAACCCGTAATCCATTGTGCCTTTCAAATAACGCAGGACTCGTTTGGCCATTTTCCAATGCGCTTCTGTCGGACTATTACAAAAACGACTGAGTATGTTTGCAGTATACGCTATATCCGGTCTAGTTGCGTTAGGTAAATAGTTTAAACACCCTACTAACTCTCTATACGGCTTATCTAATAGTTCTTTGTTTTGCTCATTTGCCACACTTATTTCAGTCAAATTTACATTTAACTCAACAGGAGTATTTACAGGATTACACTCTGTCATTTTGAACCGCTCTAACAATTCCCGTATATATCTTTTCTGTGTAATTTTTATAGGACCAATATCTCCTGTTTGCTCTACATGCATTCCTAATATTTGCTTAACTCTATCTAGATCTTTCATTTTAAATTTGGTACTCAATGCCTCTTTCACTCTATATATCTCATTCAAGTTTCGGGACGCAATCAATAAATCATCAACGTATATTAATACTATAATATTATATCCGCCCTTTTGTTTTGTATACATGCATGGATTAATTGCGCCTTTGTTTAACCCTATACTAGTTAGATAACCATCTAACTTTCGGTACCACTCACGACCTGATTGTTTTAAACCGTATAATGGCTTATTCAGTTTGCAAACAAACTCTTCAGGATTATTCTTCTCAAATGGATATGGTTGCTCCATGTAAATCACATCGTTCAAGTCCCCTTGAATGTATGCGCTGACTACATCCATATGATGCACATGCATCCCCTCTATTACGCTTACTGCCAGCAGAGTCCTAATCGTTTCCAGCCGTGCTACAGGTGCGTACACTTCTTCATAATTGACACCTAGTCTCTGCTGATCGCCTCGGGCGACTAGCCTTGCTTTGTATTTTTCAACTCTGCCATTCTGGTCCCTCTTTACCTTAAAAACCCATTTATTTTTAATAATTTTAGTAGATAAAGGTTTTCTTACCAACGTCCAGGTGTTATTGTCTATCAACGTTTTGTATTCTGACTGCATTGCCTCCAGTCAATAGTCAGAATCTGGTCCACTCATCGCCTCCTCCACAGATATCGGGTCTATGGTTGGTCGCACATCTCTTGGTTCTGTATTATAAATTTTTCTTGGTCTTCCTCTTTGTCCAGTTCGTTCCAGCCTGGGGCGTCCTGGAGCTCTTTTGCTGACAGGGGTCTCTGGGTGTCCAATAAATTCTCTTTATTCTTCTTCCTCTCTTTCTTCTTGTCTATTTTCTACATCTTCTTCGTGATTTTCTTCTATATCTTCTTCAGGCTTTTCTATTTGAATGATTTCACATTCTTTCTTCTCTAGTGGGTAGACTACTTTATTTTGTTCTTCTGTGAATCTGACGTCTCTTCTTACTATTACTGTTCGGGTTCCACGCTCCCACAATCTGTATGCCTTGGCTTCGTTCGAGTAACCTACCAATACATACTCTTTGCCTTTTGGTTCAAATTTATTTCTTCTTGGTTCTTTTTGCAACGCGATAACTTTGCTTCCGATTTTTCGTAGGAAACCAATGTACGGCTTTTGACCACTCCATTCTTCATGTGGAGTTGCGTTGTTATTTACTTTTGTCGGACATCTATTTCTTATAAAGACTGCTGCATTTACTGCTTCCGCCCAAAGTGTTAATGGCAAATCTCCCTGTAATAACATGCACCGGGCCATTTCTACTATAGTGCGATTTGCCCTCTCTGCCACACCATTTTGTTGAGGTGTGTACGGCACTGATAACTGTCTCGTTATTCCATTTATTGTAAGGAAGTCACTGAATTCTTGAGACAAGTACTCTTTTGCATTATCAGACCTTATTCTCTTTATTTTCCGTCCGGATAGATTTTCGGCATATGCTTTATACTCTTTGAACGCTTTAAAAGCATCCGACTTATGTTTTAACATTTTAACAAAAATATACCTCGATTTGTCATCAATAAAGGTGATGAAATAACTAGCTCCCCCTATCGATGAAACATTAAATGGACCGCATATGTCGCTATGGATTAATTCTAATATTTGCTTTGATCTGTGTTGCGATGCGGTAAAAGGTAATTGGTGTATTTTACATTTCTTGCATATATCACAATCAGGGTTCGCTCCCTGTAAAGTATCATTAATGCCTAACACCATTTGGCTTACTTTCAGTTTCTTCACCTCATTAAAATTCAGGTGGCCCAAACGCTCATGCCATTTCTTTATATTATTCTCGTTTTCTGTCTGCACCATTGCTTTATGCTGTGCTTTTTCATCGACAATGTATAGCCCATCCTTTTCTCTTGCTACGATTGCTACCGACCCATCTCTACGCAACACTTTTGCATTATATTTTTTAAAGACGACAGAAAAACCTTTCTTTGTAATTTGAGAGACAGACATTAGATTATTTTTGAAATCTGGAGCCAAAATAGTATCATTTAGTAGTACCTTGTTTGTTCTTCTATCATCAATTTTGACAGATAAATCAACTCTTCCCGTTCCTATTGCTTCTACACTTTCGTTCGTTGCTGTGTATATTTTATTTACTTCCCGTTTCATCTGTCCAAATTTGTCTTTAACATGTGATATGTGTTTTGTAGCTCCACTGTCCAATACCCATGTATTCATCTTTGTATGATTGTTTTGTAACGCTGTAGCTGTCATTGCATCTGTCATTGCATCAGGGGGTCTTCTCTCTGTCTTTTCTTGAAACCTGTTCCTACAATTTCTTGCAATATGCCCATACTTTTTACATATATGACATGTTCCATTAAATTTCTGAGTATATGAGTTACTATTATTGTTAACGAATCGCTGTCTTACTTTCGTGTTTGCATTTTTCTTGTATTTCCTGTTTACAACCAGTGCACTTGGATGTTCAGTCTCACCATTTGTTCCTTCTTGGTCAGTTTTTATTATCTTCTCTTCTAACAACTTAACTTTTAATTCTTCCATAGTTGGCAATTTTTCTCTGGACTCAATTGCAATACTAAATGTTTGGTACTCACTTGGCAAAGACAAGAGGAGCGTTATTGGCTGTACCTGTATTGGTAGTTTAATTCCCACTTCCTCTGATTGTTCCAGCTTGTGTGTGTAGCTTTCTATATATTCAGCCATGCTTTGACCAGGGTTCTTCTTCATTTTATATAATTGTTTAAACAACACGCACTGCTTCATTGGACCCTTTGATTCATGCACTCTCTTAAGAGCTTCCCACGCCTCGTTCGACGTTTCTGTACGTTTTATTTGATTGTACTGACTTCTGTCTAAACTAAGTACTATGAGGTCATATGCCTTTTCGTCTTTCGTCGTCCACGCGGCCTCATTGTCTTCAGTCTTCACGATGCTACCATTCACGTATCCCCATAGTTCATTTAATCGCAGTACGCTACGTATTTGCACTTTCCAGGATTCATAATTTTCGTTTGTTAATTTTTCAATACTTTGTACTTGTACGGAACTCATGATTTACTTTTACTTTTCTTTGTCTCACGCAATGTGATGAAGGACGCGGTCACTTAACCTGACTTTCTCAAAAAAGTTTGTTAATTTTTCAATACTTTGTACTTGTACGGAACTCATGATTTACTTTTACTTTTCTTTGTCTCACGCAATGTGATGAAGGACGCGGTCACTTAACCTGACTTTCTCAAAAAACACCCGCAGTTATTTCGCCTGGGCCCATAACCTGATGGATTTTTAATAATACACGGGGGTTTGAGTTTACTATAAATGACCACTATTAAGATTCTGCAAACACTATATATATTTAAATAACATCGAACAAATAAATGTACATTTTACAAGCAATCACAATACATCGCGCACACAAGAAAAACCGAAATATAAATGACCACTATTAAGATTCTGCAAACACTATATATATTTAAATAACATCGAACAAATAAATGTACATTTTACAAGCAATCACAATACATCGCGCACACAAGAAAAACCGAAACCAAAATTCTAGAAATTAACAAGAAACGAACGCTTAAACATCTTCAGGGCCGTAGTACCCTGGAGCGACTATATTCGCATGCGACGATGAAGATGATTCTCCAACAGAATTTAGGGTAGTTGTAAATCTCTAAGTTTACGCAATCTATTCTAAGTTTATTTAATAATTTTGATTCGAAATATCCTCCTTTAAAACTAACAATAATATTGCTTAGATTAGATTTGTTTAAATAATACATTAAAATTTCGCCTATCTCATCCTGTCTATACTTTTCAAAGCCATAATCTTGAACGTACATTCCATGTACATTATTTAATAAATATCTTGCATTTCGACGATCTTTATCGTTTAAATCATAATAATTTTTTTGTAATAAAAATTTAGGCGTATACAGTTTTCCAGAATTGTTTTCGATTAATGCAAATTCTTTACATAAAAAATTGCGATCTATAATGAAACCTTCCAGATCAAGAATGTGGGTAATAATTCCATCATTAAAAGTTTATTGAAGAAGCGTGAAGAAAAAGTAAATTGGTTAAAAGATTGTGATAATCATATTAAATTCCTTGAAACTATATTAAAGCAGAAAAATAAAAAATTTACTGGCGGGTTTAAGCAAAAATTGTTTGCCCAAATAATACGCTTAAAATGTTTAAAAGATAAAGTTATTCATAATCAAGCACAGTATTATGGATATGGATATAAAGAAATAAAAAACAAAAGAAAATCGTTAAGAAAAATATGTAAATTAAAGTGGGAAACTGTGGAATCTGCATTTAAAAATCGGATTAATACTGGAATGATAATAAATAAGCATCACATAGATCCAATACATTTTCTATTAGACGCTAAAAAAATTGTCATTAAAGAAGTGAAGAACCATTTTATATAAAACAAGTGTTTAAAAATCAATGCTATATTAAACGCTGAATTTACTATACATAATAAAGTAAAAAATAACGATAAACAGGATCAAAATAAGCATAATGATGATGATGATGATGATGATGATGATGATGATAATGTTGAGAATAAAACCAGTATAAAAAGTTTTATGACAAAAAGTGTAATAATATTAGAAAATACATTATTAAGAGACTGGTATAAAGATAAAATAATGGATCCAATTTTAGCGATGTTCGAAGATTTTCAAGAACGAGATAGCGGTTGGGCATTATCTAGAATTGAAAATTTAATTATTAATATTAATAAATGTAAGCTAATTTCTGGATCTGCATATACAGCATTACCTATTGAAATCCAAAGAAAATATGCTGTGATCAATGTGAAATCATTTGGTGAAGATTGTTTTGCATGGGCAGTAGTTTCTGCATTATATCCAGCTAAACACAATATACATTTAACATCATCGTATCCTCATTATAAAAATGTATTAAATCTGACTGGAATAACATTTCCTATAACACTACAACAAGTGACAAAATTTGAAAGAAATAATAATTTATCCATCAATATTTTTCAATTGGAAAGAACTTCCAAGAAATATGAATGCTATCCTGCGAGATTAACGAAAAATTCGAAGTACTATAAACAACATATCAATTTGCTAATGTTCAATGCAATTGAAAGTAATGAAAAAAAAATAAATGATGGTGAAGAAGAAGAAGGAGGAGGAGGAAGAAAAGAAATGTATCATTTTGCATGGATTACAAATTTTTCAAGATTGATATCTCATCAGATAAATGCTAGAGAACATAAGCGATACTTTTGCCATAGGTAAGCATAAACATTATTCATAAACCTAAGCTTAATAATTAATTAATAATACTTTTAATAACTTCGAAATAATATAAATATATTTTTTCCACTCTCTATCACATACATGTTTAAATAGTTTCAACAACGAGAAGGCGCTGAGAAAACATTATAAAATATGCTTTACAATGAATGCATGCAAGATTGTAATGCCTGGGGAATCAATGAAATGGTTAACGTTTCAAAATACGAAAAAAATGTTACAACTACCATTCGCCATTTATGCAGACTTTGAATGCATGCTGAAGAAGACAACAAGTAAAAGTAATGATAGTGATAATGATAATGTATCAAACATAGTTCGTACAGCCTATCAAAAACATATACCTTACAGTGTTGGATACTACTTACATAGCGAATATTATACATCGGTGTCTAAATATAAATCTTATCGTGGAAAAGATGCATCAGCATGGTTTGTAGATCAATTGCAAAGCACTGTTGAAACAATTTATCCATTATTTAAGAGAATAGTACCAATGGAAAAATTAGATGATAACGCTTTAAACGAATTTAACAATGCAAAAATTTGTTTTATCTGCGAAAAGGAATTTGACTCGAATGATGTTAAATGTAAAGATCATTGCCATTATACGGGTAAATACAGAGGAGCAGCTCATAATCAGTGTAATATAAACTTCAAGAAATCTAATATCATTCCAATTTTTTTTCATAATTTAAGCAATTACGATTCGCACTTTTTAATTAAGGATTTAGCAAAAATACAAAGATATCATATAAGTATTATTCCAATGACTGCCGAAAAATACACTTCTTTTACATGTAACGTAAAATATAATGAAGATTGGATTTCTTTAAGGTTTATAGATACATATAAATTTTTAAACGCGAGTCTAAGCAACTTAGCATCAACTTGTGTTAAGCAACTTAGCATCAAAAGTGTTAAAGATATGAAAATTTTAAATCAAAATTTCTCCTCATTAGATGATTCTAAGTTTAATCTGCTTACGCGCAAAGGTGTTTTTCCATACGATTATATTGAAGATTGGGATAAATTGGAAGAAGTAGTATTACCTGCGCATGATAAATTTTATAATAAAATGACTAAAAGCAATATAACGAATGAAGAATATAATCATGCATGTAATGTATGGAAAACGTTTAACATAGAAGCAACTGGCGAGTACAGTGACTTATACTTAAAAACAGACGTTCTTTTGCTAGCTGATGTTTTTGAAAATTTTCGAGCAAAATGTCTTTCCACTTATAAATTGGATCCTGCACATTATTTTACAATACCTGGTTTGGCATGGGATGCAATGTTGAAAATAACTAAAGTTAAATTAGAATTATTGACAGACATAGATATGTTGATGTTCATAGAAAAAGGTATGCGAGGAGGGCTTAGTCAATGTTCGCATCGTTATGCAAAAGCTAATAATCGGTATATGAAGGAAAAGTATGATTCATCACAAGAAACGAGTTATTTAATGTACTTCGATATTAATAATCTGTACGGATGGGCAATGTCACAACCACTGCCGAATGGTAATTTCAAATGGTTAAACAATACTGAAATTATTAATTTTAACGTTAATTCTATTGAGTCCAATTCCGAAGTAGGGTATATCTTAGAAGTAGATTTGAAATATCCTAATAGCATACACGAATGGCATGCAGATTTACCATATTGTCCAATTAAATCAAAACCACCAATAGCTAATACTAAAAGTGAAAAATTACTAGCCACGTTATACGATAAAGAAAAAAATGTACTGCATTATCGAATGCTTCAACAATGTTTAAAACATAGTCTTGTGTTGGATAAAGTACATCGAATATTACAATTCAATCAAAGTACTTGGTTGTGTAAATATGTCGACTTGAATACGGAATTGCGTAAAGAGTCGAAAACAGCTTTTGATAAAAATCTTTATAAACTTATGAATAATGCAGTTTTTGGTAAAATGATGGAAAATTTACGAAATCATCGCGATATAAAATTGGCTACCAAGTGGAATGGAATTAATGGAGTTAATACGTTAATTGCGAAGCCTAATTTCCATAAAAGAATTATATTTGATTCAAACTTAGTGGCAATCGAAATGGCTAGATTGAAAATTGTGATGAATAAACCGATTTATGTTGGAATGTCTATATTAGATATAGCGAAATTACAACTTTACAATTTTCATTATGGCTATATAAAGCCGAAATTTTAGTACAACTGTAAAGTATTGTATACAGATACGAATAGATTAATATATGCAATCAAAGATATAGATATTTATGAAGTTATCAAGAAGGATATATCATGGTTTGATACAAGCGATTATCCTGAAAATAATATTTTTAACATTCCTTTAGCCAATAAAAAAGTTTTAGGTTTAATGAAGGATGAAAATAATGGGGAAATTTTAACAGAATTCGTAGGATTGCGATCAAATGTATGCGTTGAAATGTTTAAACAAGCCTACTACTAAAAAAGCAAAAGGTATTGTTACCCTTTGTAACAATTTTTCTTTATTGTGTACACATATTGTAACCCGTCCGATTGACACAAGATAAATAAATAAATGTGCAACAAATAGATAAACACTAAACGAATAGATGGATGAATATGGAATAAATAAATAAATAAATATAGAATAAATACTAAACAAATAAGTGGATGATTATGGAACAAATAAATAAATAAATAAAGAATAAATAAATACGTGGCTCGGCGTCGATTCGGGCAGCTACCGTCGCGACCTCGGGATCCGAACGCCGACGGATTTTGCAAAATTTATAATTTAGCTACTCACAAAGGGTGAGCCCTTTCGTATCTGGGTTACGACGGAGATCTACTCCTATGGGTCGTAGCGGGCACGGGTCCCACTCCCGGGTA
>JBCFXI010003154.1:0-11821 GCA_038496175.1 Ampulex compressa
CCACCAGAGCTACGGTATACATATCACATAGAAAAACCAGAGGTGATGGGCGGGATTCGAACCCGGGTCTGCCGCGTGGCAGTCTGAGCCTCTATCCACTACGCCACCGTAGCTCCCCATGCAATAATGTTTGATATCATTGTTGTAAAGAGTTTTGCATTGTACATATTAAAATTATTATTTGCAACGTGATGTAACTTATGTCAATAAGGCTAATCAATATAAATATTAGTATATATTAGTAAGAACAAAAAAAAGGCCATACGTTTTGCTATTAATGTAATTTATCATTAACCTTTTAGATACGGCGGAATTCTGTGCAAGGCTATTTCCCTAGGCGGCAGAATCTGACGCAAACTAAGTTTAAAATAAAATATTTTTTTCTCTTGAAACAATACAGCACTGCAATGTCTACGGACAATGCTGTTCTCTGCACAAGTACATTGGAATTAAATATTTGATGATTAAATTATAATGTTTCTTAAAGATATATTGCACGTACTTTAATTTAAACAATTCACTTTAAGAATTAATAATACAATTGGGTATGTTATATTTTAAAACATGGTACGACACATAGACTAACGTCTCGATTTTCACATTTATTAGATTATATCGTTCTTTGAATGTACGGTACAATTCTGTAACGCACTTTTAGGTTTTTTGGATTTACAATACGATGAAAAATGTTTATTGGTTACTTTAAATGGTTAATCAACAATATATTTGCTGCAGGTAGCATTACTATTCAAATTTGCATATTTTTTAAAAAGCCACTATAGTGGCATGTCCTTCTCAAAGATGATATCCGCGAAAGCCACTACAGTGGCGCATTGTACCTAAAAGGTTAATATGTAGCAACATGTAAATTATAGTTCTATGTAAATATGTTCTTCGATTAAGATAATGCTTTAAATCCATTGACTACAGAATTATATTTATCAATTTTTTAAAATGCATTTCACATTTTATACCTTCACCAATTTAACACGTTATACAGTCTTTATAATAAAGTAAGTTGCTCAAGCATTTCATGTGGATATTATTTTGATTAAATTATATTTCTCTTTATGCACATCAATTTGGGAAGAAATATACTTATTTAAAAAATCATATACAAACTAATAAAGAGTTGCTCAGAAAATTTAGAATATATATTTGGCAGTGCACAAAATTTAAACATATCAATGCTTTAAAAATTTTCTATTAAAACACAGCTTAGTAGTATTTTAAATCTATAACTATTATGAAAATGATTTACACCATGCAATATCTATATAATATTCAGGATTATTATACATTGTTGACAAATCCTGTGTCTCAGTATCCAATCAATTTTTATTAAATAAATAGAATTTTAAAACAAAATATACTATTCAAAAATAAGAAATGAATGGAAATAAAAGAGATGCTTCAGTAATGCATTATTATTTTTCTGATGGATCAATCAACAGGATTTTGTACGACTATTAGTATAAACTCTTTATCTGGTGCAACCATAATTTCATGTTTCTTACTACGAATGCGCAAAAATGTTAGATCATTTGTGGGATCTAAATCACGAACCACGGATCTTGCTTTATCCGATAGCTGACTTATTAGTCCTGCATACTGCACTGTCGTGGTGTTATCCAATGTCGATTTTATAGGAATACCTAAGATGATAATTGTATTAAAGTTGCAGTACTTGTAAAATATACATATTTTAAATGCTTTTAAAATCTACCTTCTGCATTGACTACAATTGTTCCAACCACTCCTTTATGTGACTGGATGCGTTTCATAGTTTCTTCAACTTCCTGCGCCTAAATAATATGCGAAAAGTGAAAAATATAATAGACGAATGTCAAAACATTGAATGAATGTTATATATATTAATATGGTTTTACCATTTTTTATATGTTTAGAGTTACTCGGGAATGTACTACAGACCAAACCACAAATATTAGAATAAATATCTTTTAGCAGTGTAAATTGAGTCGTATCACGGTAAAATATTTTCCACGTCCTACTGATTATTCATGTACTTTATAAATAATCGGGCGAAGGCACAAAATTATTGAAGTTACAGCGCCACCTACACTGATATGTTTAACAACGAACTAAAAAAATCGCATGGTTTCTTTAGCGCGTAATTCAAATTAACTTGTTACTAATCACTCTTGAGCTATCCTTTAATATTGAGTTAGATGTTAGAAATATCTATTAAAATATCGTAACTCTTCGGTTAATTATAATCCATACAGAGATTACCACGACTCTTTCGTTATATGTTTCTTCTAAACAGTAGATATTAAAAAATGTGTTTATAAAAGTCATAGAAACAATTCCATCGGATATCTTTACCATTTATTGCACAATTCCATTTTATTAGAAAGCGGTAGTGAATGTCTACATTTAAAATATTTCTATAGAAAGAAAGAAGTAGGGTTATGGTAATGTAGTGGATAGAAGCTCAGACTTCCGCATGGAAAATCTGAATTCGAATCCCACTCATCACTTATAGTTTTTCTATGTGATATTTATACCGAAGCTCTGGTAAAAAAAAAAAAGATAAAAGTATAACGAAATAACATACAACATAATAAAATGTAAGTTTAATTCCACAGTATACTGTTTATTATTACAAACGGACTACTAAGTCAGTCCCAGGATACTTTGGTAAATTGAGATTGTATTCTTCTTCTAATTTCTTTGGCACAAAGCGACCACCTAGGTAATGCACTTCACCCATGAATTTTTCAGCACATTTTTTTGGTGCGGTCAAGGATATCAACATATGTGGTTTTATGCCTCCATCCACAGGTGGACCATTTTCAACATCCCAACCAGATGGTATATCTATGCTGCAAACAGGAACTGACGTACTTTTCAATAGATTGATGATAGGTACAAAGCTTTCTCTCACTGGTGGTTTAAAACTAAATCCAAATACTGCATCTACTATTATATCAAATTTCTTCAACATTGCAATGTTATTTATGTCTTCTATACATTTGTTTTCTAGAATTGGTATATCAGATTCAATACACTGATGTAGCAAATGTTCGTACAATATATTCTTAGGTCTCTTTGGATAATAAATTTCAGTAGAATATCCAAATTGCTTTAAGTGTCTAGCACACACTAAACCATCTCCACCATTATTTCCTGGTCCACAACAAACTAATATATTTTGAGTAGTATTTGTTGAGGTCTTATAAGTCTTAGCGATAGCAATGGCACAGCTTTGCCCAGCGAGTTCCATCAACTGATCCACGCTAAACTTATATTTTTCAAACAGATCTTTATCTATATTTATCGCTTCCAATTGATTCAAATATTTCACCATTGTTGAGTATAACTTTGTCTTCTGGGAAGTAAATATACTTGCAGTAGAAATATGTCTAGGCCAACCAAACATATACTGTATCATTTATAAATTGTAGAAGCTAGAATATAATTATCATTATAATGTATATCGAATATATGATTTTTTATTTATTTATACATTGTACATTTAAAAATATGCTGTATTTACCCAAAGATCGTTTAACTTTTTGTTATAAGTGTTTATGAGTGTGACTTTAGAGCAAGATATAATATAATGATAATTGTCTAGCATATATAAATCGTATTCAAAAGTAAACCCTATAAATATATTACACACATATGGTGCTGCTTGATATTATAAAAACTCGTCAATACTAAAATAAAGAATAATTGCACGTCACGTTATACAAGAGGTCATGTTGAATACGCGCCCAAATGTTTACTGCTATATGCTGTTCCATATTAGATGCCCCCTACATATACATTTTATCGTGTAAATTCTGTGAAACTTTACATGCAAATTTGAGGTTAACGTATACTCATTTTCGTCTTTTTTAATTTTTTGTCCATTAAAAACGATGATTGAACCAGAACTTGTGGAAGATCAAGGTGGTTTGCGTGTAGACGGTAGAAGGGCATTAGAACTAAGGCAAATTCGTATTAAAATGGGAGTTTTTGGCCAAGCTGATGGGAGTGCTTATATAGAGCATGGAAATACGAAAGTTTTGGCTGCTGTATATGGACCACATCAGGTTTATATTTTATTTCTTTATAATTCGTTGAATATTGTAATACTTCTTGCCGGGGCTCTTTTTCTAAGCTTTTATTAGATTACAAATATTGATCCATTTATGACGAAAAGAAAACATACAGAGCAATGTATACATTGATTTTTCGTATGTAATGCTGAATAATTTCTTACAAAGATGTATGTAAGCCTTTTGTTATTTTATATACATATATTTTGACAGAGTCACTAGATTTGGAATAAAATATTTGATAGAAAAATAGCTCAGTTTTTAAGGTTCTTATGTTTTGTATGTATACAACAATACTTTTGATAATGACAATATTTTTTAGCCCAGAAATACGACAGGGAGGAATATTAGTAAGACTACTAAGGGAATAGTTAACTGTCAATACAGCATGGCCGTATTTAGCTTTACTTCTGGTGAACGCAAAAGGCGTCCTAGAGGTGACCGTAAATCACAAGAAAGATCTGCTCAGTTGCGTCATGCAATGGAAGCAATAATCCATTTAGAGCTATATCCACGATCACAGATAGATGTTTATGTCGAGGTTTTACAAGTTGATGGAAGTGACTATTGTGCATCTGTAAATGCGGCAACACTTGCATTAATAGATGCTGGAATTCCTATTAAGGTTTCAATATAAAACATATTTCACTATATTTGTTTTATCACGTCAACACACAAACTTATAAGCAAATTTGGTACACTTCATATTTAAGAATGCAACGATTATATTAAAAGAAGTAACATACTTCTCCTTTGACAATTTAAATATGATTTTATTTAATTATTTTTTGTTCTACACTTGTAGAATTATGCTGTTGGCTGTACCGTAACATTGGTAGATACTCCATCCCTAAAAAATCAGGACAGTATCGTAGAATCTGGTGTGTTGGACGCCAACTTTGTAGAAGAATGCGCACCAGGAGTTACTTTGTCTGTGATTGGATTACCGAATAATAGTAGTTCTAGTAAAGATCATGGTCTGATAGTTGTTGCACAAGGTTCAGGCCAAAGGTTACATTTATCGCTCCTAGAATCTTTGAAGTCACGTGCATTAAGTGGATGTCAAGATATAAAAACCATTCTGGAGCGTGCTGTCAGACATCATTTAACCGTGCATTCACTACCCTCTCTCTTTCATGTTACGTCAGATTAGAAATTGTACCAAAATAAAAACTAGACCCAATCCTTTTTTGGAATTTGTTTTATTTCCTTTTTTTAAATAACAGATTTTATAAAAAAAAAAGTTCGCAAATATCTTGTATATATAATCGGAAAATCTGGCATTCGTTATTCTATAATTTAACATATTTATGTACAGAGTGCAATTGCTCCAATGCTGAATTCCATTTTTTTTTATTTCTTTTATTTATGTATCACACCTTTGCGTCGGGATATTTTTCCATAATCATACCCACGCCCTGTAATCAATTTTGGGGATTTATAAAAATGAATAATTACAACTAAAAAATGTATAACATAAGCAGATAAGTTACCTGGCCACCAGCAGCACAAGCTGCAATCAGTCCAAACTGTTGGTTTTCCCTAATAAGTCGATTGGCAGTATGAGTGGCCAATCGAACTCCGGTAGCTGCAAATGGATGTCCAATTGATAAAGATCCACCCCACATATTCCATTTGTTAAGATCTGGTACTCCAACTTTTCCCTGACTTCTGTGCAAATAATTTTGTGCAAACCAATCTGAGTCTAGAGCTTTCAGATTCGACAAAATTTGTCCAGCAAACGCCTCATGTATTTCCCAAACTCCAATATCTTTGACATTTAATTTGGCTTTCTCTAATACCTGTAAATCAATCGACGACCTTATAAATGTAAAAAATAATAAATTTGTCGAAAAAATACAAATAAAATTGGAACTCTGTAATATTAATACGTTGACTGCCACTGTAATGACCCATGACTTCAGTTTGTTTTTCCAATGGTACTATAGTAAGCATTAGCTCTACTGACTTTTATGAGAGTTTGAAGTGACTTGTAATTTGCTCAATACCAGTGGTCCTTCCTATCTTATTGGCATGGTAGTCAGCGTGTTAAAGCGTACAAGTTGTTTATTTTTTTAGACTCTATATGGATAAATCTAATTATTCTTATCCATTTGTACATTATGTAAATTACTAGAATTGTATATTAAAAAAAAGAAATACCTTTGGTATTGCATATGCCGGTCCAAGTAATAACTGGTCAACAGGATCTTGTGACACGTAGGTAAAGTTTCGTAAATATGCTTTTGGCTTCAGACCAAGTTGCAATGCTTTTTGCTCCGTCATTATCAAAGCTGCAGATGCACCATCCGTTAAGAAGGAAGCATTAGCAGCTGTTACTGTACCATGCGGTTTAACAAATGCTGGCTTCAACTTCTTCAATTGCTCAGGTGTAGAAACACGAATTCCATTGTCTTTGTTCACAACCTCCTTTACACTTGGTACTATAATCATGTTTTCTTTTAGTCAGTTTGATTCCATATTTATTTTTAATCGATTTATATTTATATAATTACCTTTGAAAGGCACTATATCACTCAGGAATCCTTGCTGTTGAGCATGGGAAGCTAAGGTGTGCGACCGTAAAGCATATTCATCTTGCTCTTCTCGAGATACTCCAAATGCAGCTGCTAATCTATCCCCATTATGTCCCATGGTCTCACCAGTGGAGAATTCTGCTACAGCTGGTAGCTATATTCGATTAATAGTGTATGAATAAAAAAAAAAAATCAATATATTTGTGAAAGACATCTGTAGTACTAAGGCACAGTCGTTATTCGTTAGAAACTATTAAATTGTTTTACTTCAAATAGATTTTAAGAGTTACAATCTCAAATATTATGATTGCAATTCCAGTGGTTTATTGTATATTAACTTTAAAGTAGAAGAGAGTCATGTGATACTACAGAAAAAGGTGTAGCATGGATAATTGTTAATACCATAACAAACACAACATATGAGATTAATTACAACTTTCTAGAATACAATGCATATTATTATTTTGCATTAAAAAGCTTCATATCTATTTATCAAGACAGAATGAGAAAGAATTCAAGGACATATTATAGCAAGAAATATTACAAATATGTGCATAATCCTTTTTGATTTACTTATATTCACTAAGTTTAATATCAATATATTAATTATAAATGTTTCTAAGAAATAAGGTGTACTGTAGCTAATTTAGAATCCATGGTTAAGCACTGAGTTTTGGTTAAAATTATTAATGAATAAGATTGAAAATAAAAGTAAAGTAATTTATTGCTGCTGTAAAAGTATAATTAAAATAATGTTAGTAGAGATATTCCGAAATATCACTCATTGCTTATGAAGTTGCAAATTTGTATAGTATAATTGTTTCCACATAAAAGATATGAAAGTTCTGATATTGAAATTTTACTATAAATATGAAACACTATAACTGGTGTGCCATACTAATTTTTTACACTTACATATTATAATTTTTATTTGGCTCACCAAACTATTTAAATGTTCATTGTGATACAAATATAAAGCAGCACAAAATATTTTTCAGATAATGTACATTGGACATAATGTTATTGAATGCAGGATGTTAAGAAATATATATTTATTTCAAGTAATTTAAAGAGTGAGTTAAAGGTATACATGTGCATTCAATATATATATATAATATATTATACATTGTAACTTACGTCTGGTATAAAATGTGATGGTCTGATGCTTCCTAAGAGTGCTAGTTTTTGTGGCAAAGTTTTTGCTTTATTAGCTTTAAGCATCAAAGAACGCATCTTCCGACTGTGTCTAATTGGTATATCAGACATATACTCAACACCTCCAGCTACGACAGTATCATATACTCCACATGCGATTAAACCCATTCCAGTAGTTATGGCTTGATTACTGCTAATACAAGCCATTGTTACAGTATGAGCTGGGGTATGCTCATTGTATCCAGCAGCTAATGCTGCTTCTCGTGCTATGTTAGATGTTCTGACTTCTTGCATCACAGTACCATATACAATGTATTCCACTATTTCCGGGGAGAAGCCAACCTTCTTTTGCAAACCTCTATTATAAATTAAAATTATTATTCATATACCACATTTACCAATGAGTATAATTTAACACGCAATTGCATTACAAAAATAATCTGATTTATTTTTTTTCAATGTATACTTACAACAATGCATGTCTAGCTAAGTCGTAAGCCATGAGATTTTGATACTGTGTTCCAGATTGTATGAATGGTGTTCGTACGCCATCAATGAATACAATATTCTTGGAGGCATTATCACTTTTAGTCGTATATTTTTTATTTATCAATATTCCACAAGAGCGTGTAACAGCTCCTATAAATTATATTGATTATATGAATTGACATCTGCACGAAATAACTTATCTTTGAAAAAGTGGTGTGTAATGTAATTTTTTCAATATTTATCTCATAATATTTTCTATATACTTATGTCCCATTGTAATTACTTTGC
Organism: Ampulex compressa; assembly: GCA_038496175.1. Taxonomy (NCBI): domain Eukaryota; kingdom Metazoa; phylum Arthropoda; class Insecta; order Hymenoptera; family Ampulicidae; genus Ampulex; species Ampulex compressa. The sequence continues at coordinate 8,540 of JBCFXI010003154.1, forward strand.
ATATTATTGACACAAATATTGTACGAATTTGTTAATAGCCTGTATACTTCTAATGTTAAAGATCTTCCATTTTTTCATTGCACAAAGTGTAATATGAGATAATGATTCACATCTATATTTCGATTTATCCGCTACCGGACTTTGTACTGGTGCAGAGTACATAAGTCGTAATGTGTACTGCAGTATTATTAATATTTTTATTCGCATAAAATGGCTCACATATAAAAATACATTTCATACCAGAGTCCACAAGTCTTTGTTTAGCAGCAGCACCGCTTCGTATAAAAGATATCATTTTTGTCACGATTGAGCGATGTTATAAAATCCTGGAATAAAATTTGACTTTCTTCTTACTATGCAACACTCTCACGTCTTGGATACTAATAGAGCGTGGCAAGTATGTCTTTCCACCTTATGAATACGTACTTTGACCTCGACATTATAATGTGTGTTCGCAAACTGACTGCAGTTAAATCTGTGATAAGCATATCATACAATTTTCAAAATTACATTTGCGTGAAATAATTTGCATAGCATATCATCTGTTATTGTGTACTCATAACGTACACAATTGTGTTAGCAGTGATTTATCTGTAATATTTGCATCAATTTCCCTATCTTTTCACGTAAAATGCCGATTGTCAGAATCGTCTTTGTGAATGGCCAGAATTGTAGCCAATCCCAAGCTCGGTTACGGTCTACCAATTTGGCGGGAATAATGTGACAGATCTGGAAGGTTAGTGGTTTACTTCTTCATTGTTTTTTTACATACTTTTGTTACTTACTTGGATCGTAAATATGAGGTGCACTATACCAGAAATTTCCTGGCACAATCGTGATCCGGTATTGAGTATTGACATTCAAGCTGGCGTCTGCAAAACTCCTAAAGGTGAAACTTTTTGGCGACTAGCAACAGGCGGTGCTGATTCTCATGTTCTGGTAAAAACAAGTTTAATCATATAACCAATAATTAGTATTAATGTATTACTGCATTTACTTTCTCCTTTTTTGTCTTCTAATTTATTCCTGAATGCAGATTTGGCATTTGACAACAAATGAGAATGGTGCTGCAGCAGTGAAATGCGTAGCGGATTTGGAGCGTCATCAAAAGGCAGTTAACGTAGTGAGATTTTCACCATCAAAAGAAATTTTAGCATCTGGTGATGATGGTTTGTAGACATAATCTGATGTTTTATGAATGATTCTTATGATTAAATTCTTCACTTAGTAGTTGTTTTTCATTTATTCAATAGAATCTGCTATAGTACTATGGAAACAAAAGGAAGACTGTGAATTCTTTGTATCTTTTGAGGATAATGACAACAAAGAACAATGGACTTCATGGAAAGTATTACGGGGGCATATAGAAGATGTTTATGATATTAGCTGGGCACCGGATTCAAACTCATTAGCATCTAGTTCTGTTGATAATTCTGTTATATTGTGGGATATAGACAAAGGTCGGCCAAACGGTATATTATCTGATTACAAAGGTTTTGTGCAAGGAGTCTCATGGGATCCATGTAATCAGTATTTATGTACGATTAGTACAGACAGGTATAATATATTCCAATACACTCATAATGTTGGAGAATAAATCGATTATTAAAATCAATTTTTCTTTTAGAGTATGTCGATTAGCTGATATTAGTACAAAAAAGACAGTGCAAAGAGTGCACAAGTCTAAAATACCTACGCCTTCTGGACATCCATTAGCTGACAAAACAGTTCGCTTGTTTTATGACGATACATTCAAGTCATTTTTCAGAAGATTGACATTTTCTTTGGATGGAACATTAATTATTGTCCCATCTGGAATAATAGAACCTCGTGAAACAACTGAAAAAATTTCAAATGCAACTATCGTGTTTTCGAGAAAAAACTTGAAAGAGTAAGTTTATGAAAAGAATTTGCATATAGAAAACTCAATTTTATCCACCACTTCAAAATTATGCTCTTTATTTTTAGACCAATTATGATTTTGCCATCTTTGGATGAATGCACTATAGCTGTTAGGTGTTCTCCGATTTACTTTGAGTTAAGAAAAGATGGGCCAACACCTATAGTACCATTGCCATATAGAATAATATTCGCTGTTGTAACAGAGTCTTCCATATTGATATATGACACTCAACAAATCTCACCAATTGCGGTGATATCAAATATTCACTATACCAGATTAACAGATGTTGCTTGGTATGTATATATAGACATTCAATATATGAGCAATTTATCAAATAATTATATTATTTGCAGGTCTAGTGATTCTAAAATATTAATTGTCTCATCTACCGATGGATATTGCTCTATCATACATTTTCATGAAAACGAGTTGGGTCAAGAATATAAGACTGCGGATGGTACTCCAAAGAGAATATTGTCCAATAGTGATAATAAACATTTTGTGGAAATATATAGCCATAAGCAAAATTTACCTGTACAGGAAACTTTACAAATGCTTGATGTAGATAACAATGCAATGGATGTGGACATTAGTAAACACGATGCAATAAATGTTAATCAAGAAGCGCAAATTAGAAAGTCAAAGTTAAACGAAGAAAAAGATGAGAAAAAGTTGTCAAATATTAATGATGAAGAAGTAGGGAAATTGAACGATGCAGAAATTATCGAAGAGACAGAAGATATAAAATTAGTTTATCATGAGGAAAGCAACAGTGATAATACTAAGCCAAGTACAAAAAAGACTGATGTATCTGTTATTATATCTAATAAAACACCGCGAAGAGTAAAGTTGATTACACTTTCAAGTCCAAAAGGGCTTAAGAAATAATAAAGGTGAAGAGGTGAATGTTATTATTATGTAAGGTAGATCTTTAAAATACTTAGAATATTTTTTATTTTTACTTGATGATATACATAAGCTGTAGTTATAAGTAAAATAAATTAAAAATATGAATGATCATTTACTATTACAAAAAAATGCTTCGATCTTCTGTATTATACAATGTTGCGCTATTAATAAGAAATTCAAGAAAAGAACAGTAGTATACATTTTGGATTTTATTGAAACATATGCCCAAAAGTCCGTCTTGCACTGGAAAATAAAATTTTGTATTTATGACTTAAATTATTGCAGAAATAAAAATTTCTTAAACTTTTCACAAAATGTAACGGTACTTATAAAGTTACACCTAATTTTTAAAAAAGAGAGTAAATTGATAAAATATACATTAAAAATTAGCTTACAGGTATATTAAATATGAAAATATTCAACCGAATAAATTTCTGTACATTGCAGAGATTAGTAATATAAACATATAT
>JBCFXI010003155.1:0-11816 GCA_038496175.1 Ampulex compressa
ACCAGAGCTACGGTATACATATCACATAGAAAAACCAGAGGTGATGGGCGGGATTCGAACCCGGGTCTGCCGCGTGGCAGTCTGAGCCTCTATCCACTACACCACCGTAGCTCTAAATTTACACAATTACAACTAGTAACTACTGTCCACTGTGAAACATATACAGTGCTCTCGGACACCAATTAAGGATACCGCAAAAAAAGGGCTGGGACGGCAACGAGCATAAAATGCACAGCAAGATTCTACGACTATATGCAGTGAGTGACGGACGGTAGAAGGCACATGGTGAGGACGGAAGTCCTCGAGATCTGCGTAAGAGGAAATCCTGATCCGCTCTCTACCGAGTCGACATAATTTCGAGGCTCTCTCTACCAATGGTGGAAGAGAGCATGAACGCTCACAACACGATAGATAACTAAACCGTGCCGACTTTGCGATCTACCGATCTGCGGTCATGGTTTCCGGTTTCAGCGCTCTTCGCGCCGAGAGAAGCTTCACGTGCGGCGCCGCGAGTTTCTAAAACAATGATGATAAGTTAGATGACCTTTTTTGTTTACTTCGTTTCAACCAAGTGCCATACTTATTGATAAGCATATTGCAAATCACTGACCAAATTGCGAGTAGGAATAATAAATTTATATATTCAAATCAAAATGGAGGATCAACGTGCTAACCAACGAGCAGCATGCATGCGTACTACACAATGATTCAGTATTCACCCCACTCGACTGACCCGCGCTAACCCACGACAACAACAATGAGAACATTGACGTTGACGATGACCAAGTCCCAGCTCCAGAAACAACCAGGAGGTAGATCGCTGAAGGATCTACAGATGGGTTGAGCGGGGAAAGGCGGATTAGGAGGATGTCGTCAGCCATATCGGAAGCGGATGAATTAGCAGGGGGTGGTCAGTCAGATTGAAAGCGAATGGATCGACAGATTGATGCGTTAAAGAAGGAATGGTTCGGCAGGAAGTGGTTAGTGAGGTAGGAAGGGGATGGATTGATAGGGGAGGGAGGTGAAGTAAGGACGTCGATAAGGTAAGGCACGGGTTACACCTCCCCTCGCCGCAATAGGTGCATCAGCTGGCTTGATTTTCTCTTGTTAGGAACTAATAATACAATTAGGCTGTAAAATAATCAATATATTGAGAATATTTCTAGTTACCTCTTATGTGCTGCGAACTTTTTGATTCCATCTTGTACATAAATATTCCGTCTAACATAAATAATTGGTGAAGCCAGGACAAATCTATTTATTTGCTTTGCTGTTTTCATTAATAAATTGTAAATATTTTATGACATAAGTAATCGATATATAATAATATTTTAACCGACATTAATAATTAGTGGAGTAATTACAATTCTGTCTCTAATAAAATTTACATATGTCTTTCTAAGACCAATTAATTCGCCAATTGTTCAAACACAAAATAGTTTTTGTCCATGCGAAGTTTTTATTTAGAGTATATAACATAGTGTTGCAAATTCATAATAAGACTGCCTGGGACGGTTTTCACAATGAGGGTCCCTTTTTTCTTTAAACTATATTTCCACACGAGACTGTACATAGCTCGCACAATTCTTCAGTTAATTAACGTTATGCAGTCCTTATACGAAGCAACTCAGATGCAAAAGTTTCTTCTCGAATGACATTTTGTCAATTTTTAAAGCGGACATCCTCCTTTTCCATTTTCTTATACTGGGAATAACTTATATTAGGTTCCGTAATATTATATTCGCCTGTTTTTATAAACAATACAACTAAATATATTAATATGTATTACACCGACCATGATTATAAGTTTTGCATTACTTGTAAATCGTTCATGTCGATCGTAGAGTTGATACATCACGTCCAGCCGGACCCTATCGCTTGGCACCTCTACGGTCGATTCGATTCGGAGATCACGGAACATAATAATAAACCACAGGTGTCCGACGAAGACAAGATTACTAGAAACGTATAAGTCCAGTGCATTTTAATGCCTAACAGTGTTTCAATGTTATCATCGTTACTAAAATGATGAAGAATAATGCAATATACTCGTATAAGATATAAAAATAGTTCTATTTATATATTGTATGTAACATATATGTTTGTATATGCGTGCATATTGCAATGTCTCAAATCATAAGTACAATTAAAAATAAAATAATAAACAACTGCAATAAATGACTCGCACGAAAAAAGAAACAAAAAACATAATGGCGGAGATAACAAATAGTTACAAAGAAGATAAAAGTTTGCGAAAATAAAGAATTGCATTTTAGTATCGCGTCTGTGATAAATCCATTTCATAATACGTAATGCATGAGAAGAAATTTATGTTTGCCATGCAGGCACAGCCATGTAAAATTAGCGTGGATCTCAGTGTGTTAGTTGAATGTTTATAAATCGTATGTTATAACAATTTGCATTTTACTTTATAAAAGTTTCTAAAAGAATTTTGTCACGTAAGATAATTGGATATTTTACGTCATTTGTGCCGTATACAAATAAAAGATTTTATTATAAAACATAAGTAATCAGCCGCATTGTTCAGCTTGATATACTTATAAAAAAGATTAACTATTTATTTTAATTAAAAAGTTATATTAACTATGTGAGTAGTGTATTAATTGTTAATCGGTTATTTACTATTTCAGTACAAACATTTTTTTTAAATGTATATTCTTACCTTTATAGACGACACGATCGACGTATGTCGAGAACATTATTTCAAGAATCAAATATAGGAACATAATGGATATCGGGAGACTCAGATCGGAATATAAATCTCCAATCAGGTGAGTGCCATTTTTCTCTTTATTATATATTTCTAAAGTTATTCATTACTAAAACGAGTTAAACCTACAATCAACTGTATTGAGAAACAAATTATTGCACTCTCGCCGCATTGAGAAAGATTCTTGAAAAATATTCTGGATGTGGAATTATGATCTCACCAAATTTTATCGAAACTTCTTGCTGACGTATGTTGAACTCGACATTGTATTATTTATTGAAGATATAAATCTAATCATAATTCCGAGCAGGTTTTACCATGTTTGCCGATTATTCTTTTATTGTAAATTTAAAAATAGAATAAATTATAAAAAATGCGGAGAAAATTTGTATATTATTATTGTCCTTTAGTTTAAACGTAAAACATTAAAAGAGACGTAAAAACTAGCGTAATAATAAAAATACATACACTTTTTAATTGTCTTCTTTCATTCGAAATGTGGTTTAACATATTAATCAAATTTTTCCGAACAAAATGAGACCAGAAATAATTTAATTTGGACCGCATTTATTTATTAATGTTCATTAAGAAATTAATTTTTATATGGCATGTTGAGATTGTTTGAATACGGAGGTAGAGTTTTCGCTCCTGGTGTTCTTCAAAATTGGATGGAATTGAATTCCGAAGACCACCCAGACGTTTAATAAACATTTATCAAAGCGACGTTTCAAATGTTTCTGCACGTTCTTTTTCAAGCTAAGGAGAAATATACAACCATGGTTGGAAACATACGTTAGAGCGTAGAAAAAAAAGGCAAAAGACAATATAACGTACTTTAGAGATACCAAGACAAAGAAAGTTCAAAAGATATTATTTATATACAAGAATCTATTGGTCTTACGGAGGCCGAAACCTTGGCCCTGTAAGTAGAAAAATAGAAGAAAATAATATAAAATGTGTGAAAAAAGAACAGTCCTGAATGGAACAAAGAGATTATTTGCAAAAATATTAGAAACTTACAATAACGGTAATCCTTGGTTTCTGAATCCATGTAGCAAACAAAATCGCAGAAATAAAATAATTTTCTGTTTTTGAAATAGTAACCATGACAGAAAGATATCCATTTTGAATATGACACTCATATAAACTAAGTTTTACATTTAATAATCTGCAGAGTCATAAGAAACCGCGTCGTAAAGTTACAAAAATGAGCATGCTGCGTTCGCTTCAAAATTCTGTACTTGTAGCGAGAAACTCTTTGTGTTCTACGCTTTCTCTTATTGAAATAAAAGGTATAATTACTCGTCTCAATCATACATGTAGTTGCAGTGTTCTGTATTATAAGCACAGTTCACGATTTGGGCCTTATTCTTAAATAATGAAAATAACCGCGACTCTTAGGAGTCGTACTCGTCCTTAGATTAGTAAACATATGTGGCACTGATAAGTAATTACTGATATACTCCGGTAGAACGAACGCTCGTTTAGTTTGCACATAGTCGTATAATTAGGTTTACTTTTTTTATGTACGCGTCTCTTTTATGATATCCTTTTTTCTCGGGTTGAGTCGACACTCGTAACAGTTGAAAATATACGGATTAACCATTACAGTAGTTAGTGTAGCGTGCTATGATTCGTTTTTTAATTGATGTCCTTAGTTCAGCATTACCGAGCCAAACTTGGTCAGATAGGTACTGAAATTTTATTCTCGATCTAGCACTTTGATCAAGCCATATTTTATTCAAATCGTCACAGATCTGTCTTAAAGTTTTTCATTTTAATTAAATTGTGTAATAAGTAAATGTTTACGCGCGTGCACACGCACACACGCTTCTATTAATTTTTTAATTTCTTAATCATTCTTTTTTTTTATATGTTTTAGACAATATGTGACAATATACGAGTCGAGAATAAGAGCGAATATATTTCCGAAGAATAGATGTAAGTCTCTATCCTAGAAAAATCAGTCAATTTCAGGACGGTGTACTTTTCTATAGACATTTCTTCTTTATGCGTGTACATATATGTGTACATATATATGTGTACAATAGTATATACATATACTATTTTATTAAGAATTATTTTATATATTATATATATTAAGAAATTATTTCAAAACAGTTTGTGCAATGTCTATGAAGTTACGTTTATCAAAACTATCTCATAATATCTCTTTTCCATGGATTTCCTAATTATATTAATAGTTAACGTGCAATAATACATTAAGTCAGGGTTTTCCAAACATTTCTGTAAGAGAATACTTCGCAAATCCGAAAATTTTAACAGAACATTTAACCAATCTTTTAGATTGGGTCATAGCAACTAGTAAAAATGAAAAAAGATGTTATTAAAATATATTATTTCTTTAGCATATACTTTTAAATATAGCAGTATGATACAATACAAACATAAAAATATGAACTAATAAAGCTTAATGACTTTGATGATTTGAACTTTGAACTTTGATCCTTGAATTGCATATCTTCTTCACATCAAGCACAATATTGGTAAATTGCATTCTAACGTATGGTGTGACGCTAAGCTGGCCTCTGTACTTTGATTTTGTTGCAACATAATAAGAAAACCCCGCTTCGCATAAATAGGTCGTAGAAGACGGAAATAAAACAATAATAGCTTATTTTGAAAAAGAATATGAAGTACAAGATCTTTAAAAGTGTTGCAATGTATAAAAACTTTTCCAAATTATCGCAGAACGCCTGTTCAGGTTCAACGGAACATTGGTGGTCCGCGAAATGTAGTTTGGGAAACCCTATATTAAGTATATTGATTAATAATTGGTGCTTTATATTTGTTCTTGCATCAATGCAAGAATTACTTTAATCACGCGGTTCTGATGCATTCTGCTCGGTTCCTTTGTCACGTATTACCTGCAAAATTCGTATTAATAAGTAAGTAGATATGACCGTTTGGCCAATATGAGAAATGTTTGTGTCGATTTTCTATGCGTCTATCTACGAAGGCTGCTCTTAAACATTAACACGTTGAACGCTACGTCACCCAGCACGATATGATTTTTGGTTACCTCTAGTTATGATTTTTTCCACGTTCTAATTCATTTTTACCTAAGCAAGGTTTTGTTCACCGAATGTTGTATGGTTAATTGACCAACTCATTATATGGTCACATTTTGGTTGAATTTTCTATAGAGTAACAAAACTTCTCATGAGCACCTGCTCAGGCATTCCTTATCATTTGCTTAATGCAGTAACAGTATTGTTGAAAATAATTTCATGGAAGCTTACCGCAGTTATATTAGAACTATCATGCCGTCGAGCAGTATATTCCGTTAACATCTTGATTTATTGATCCTTAAAATGTTCATCGGACAGCGCAAAAGTGTAAGTGAAACTGTGCTACGTAATGATGAAGAAATATTTTCATTTGCTTAGACTTAAAATTTAGATTTCTTACACTCCATGCTTCGTTCGGGATAGTGGTAGGATAGCGGTAGGATAGCGGTCGCCTAGAAACTCGCATTCACGAAGGACGAGCACTCAACGTGTTAATATTATACACAGCCGACTGCAGCCTCCTCATCTCACAACAATATAATACTTACCTATTTGTTTTTTTTCTATTTTATTCATTTACCTACTTATATACCTATTATATCTACCTACTTAGTAATTTATTTGTTTACTAATTAATTGTTTTACTTAATAAGCATGAAATGGGTTTGTTATCGCCCATCTATATTTGAATAACAGTTAAACAACAAAGAAGAAATTTGATTACGTAAAAGAAAATATAAAAAAGTGATATGATGATATAATAATCTAGTAATTAAAAAATTAATTTGAAACTAATGTAAATAAAACATCGATAAAATTAAAAACATATTAAATTATTTTGTACAGATATTCCGGCAGGAATTCTTCAGATACCGTTTTATCACCCAGACAGACCACAGTAATTATTTATTTATTATATTATTTTAACATATTTCCTAATAATTAATCATTACAATTCCCTTGTTTATCATGTTGTTTAATGATTAACAATTGATGTCGAAATTACACAGAACAGTTTTTGTTAGACTGAAATTTAATAAAAGATAATGTAATATAATTTTAGTACCTATAATTAGTTTTACCCAATTCAGTTTACTCGAAATGACGGTAGACTATAATGTATAACATTATTCGAGAATATGAAGTAACAGTCTTAGCTGGATTGATAACCTTATAAAATAGATCAGATATTACTTTGCTACGTTTTTCTAGTTTTTCTTAATTAGTATTCAACGAAGTGATAGTAAAAAAAAATATATAGGATTGCACTTAGGATCATGTTTAATCGATTAAAATTTCCAAATACTTTCATAATTTCATATTTAATAATATTTGATATACTTTAAATTGCATTGATAATTTTGTACTTGATTATATAAAATACATTATATGTATGCTTATATTTTTATATTATATTACAACATATTTAAAACATTTTTAAGTACTGTCATACTTTTATATTCAACAGTAACTAATATATTTTGGAATACATTTATTTCTTCTTTTTCTTATCAGGAGCGTGAACTACGCAGCCTTTGGCTCAGTTCTTGGTTATTCGATCATGAAGGAGTATTACGAGTATTGTAAGTACAATTTCTCATATATTCATCATCCGTCCTTTTTAATGTGTTCATCACTTATCTAACTTTTAATACAAAGAGTAACACTATAACTTCTTTTTTAACTTTTAAGTAATTTGTTTACTTCTTTGTTCAACTTAAATCAGTAAAGAATGTTCATAAATATAATATTATTCCATAAATGAATAAATTTAATTCTAAATAGGTCAACAATAGCCAGAAAGCTAGAGATAGGATTGTATGTATGTTTTATTTTATCATTTTTTATATTTCGGGAGAGGGGGGTGATACAACCCTGACTTTCGCTTTCTTGCGGACACCGCTCTGTATATACATATATTTTGCAGTGAGTATGTTAAGTATCTCGTGTTCGCGTATGTATAAGGCGCATGCGGTGTGTAAACGCGCGCGTACATATGCTGCATGAATGAGACCTTGTTTAAGTATTGTAGATATGCTATTTAGATTTCAAGATGATTTTTACTTTTTACTGACACGCATGTTATTTCCATAACACATTCACCGATCTAAATAGCTTGTTGGTGTTTTAAAATTTGTAACAATTAATGCTCGCTATAAAATAATATAGTAGGTATCAAAAATAATGTTGCCACAGTGTTCTGGATACACCGGATCGTTAGTAGCGAAAAAGTATTATTTCACACCATTTCTGTCTTGAATTTAAAATGAATTTAGCATATTTATTCTGAAAATAAAATTGCACATTCAAATAATAATCATTTTATGTACATAAAAATAAATTTTGAGCTATATTCAACATTTCTTTCTTTAACGAAATAGTTTAATTAACGCTTTATCTTTAAAACTGTTATATTATAAATATAAATTTTGTATCCTTTCTCGAATCTTCTGCTTCTCTCTCAAGAGGTACAATGCTCAATCTCGTAACAATAGTTTCACTGCAAATATTTCAAACATTTTTAACAGATCATATTTTACCACATATTTTCCTATAGATGGCTTTAGCGATAAGTAGTGGTTTTTTCAACGCGGGAATCGTACGCTATCCGAAAGATGAAAGAAAGTAATGCCGAACGATGGACAATACTTTGAATCATAAATGTATAATCAGTTTTTTGCAATAAAACCTCGAAAGTAAAAAAAAATCGGTGAAAGTAAAGTTGTATATCTAATAATATTGGAAAATTGTAAAATTCAAGGCGGTAAATTAAACTGTATTCAAAAAATTGACGTGGGAAAAAAGCAGACTAATTAATAATTATAAGTAACTAATTATTTATTCTCACTAACTGCGCTTTGTAATCTACATTATAAAATACAACGATACACGTATTAAAATATAATGACGGAATAGAAAATAGCCTTCTTTCTGAAATCTGTTAAAAATGATAAATAAGCACATATCATAGATTTTGCTTCACAGTTTACACATACAAATGTGATAAAACAACATGAACAATTTGATTATTTATTTTGTTTATAAATAAAAATTTTATTAAGTTTTAAAATTGGACTGAACCATCTGCTGTATTTAATACTTAACATCCAAAGTTAATTGTGAAGTTTGTTGTAAAAGTAGTGATATATTCCAGCACAGTTAGCTAAAGGTCATGAGGGCAGCTAAGTAAAATATATGTATCAGTATGTACCATAAGATTAAAGCACAGTGAAATAATTCAGTTATGCATAATTTTTTGTGTTTTTACAGTGCTGGAGTCTTATAACGGCGTAAGCAAAATAACAAGTTTTCCAGAAGAATCGAGAACATCTTTCAAGACCAATGCAAGAGACATTTTGGCTCAGTGGAATGTTTATCCCCTCAAGATAAGTCCGGCAGAAAAAGTGATCGATGTAAGTGGATTTTCTGCCAAGAGCATCTGGCCTTCCTTTTCTTTTTTATAACGCTTATGGGATTTACTTAATTTGTGATGATTGTCATAATACTAAATATTTTTTTTAAATTCATAAACAATTTCATTTACAGTTAAAGTAGTGATATGTATTGTTGATCATCAACAATATCGCTGTTTTTTTTTGTGGTAGAACATTAATATCATGAATAGACTAGTAAAAAAAATTAAATAGTACATACACAGAACATTAAACCATTAATAAAGTATAAAATGAAGTAAAATATTTAATCTGTCACTATCGTACTCCTGAAATCTCTTGCTCGGTGGCAATCTAATGATACATTAATATGGTCTTCCGTAGCAGCCTATTGGCACACTATCCTTTAATTCCTCATCTGGCCTTTTGGAGCAAAGTTCAGTCGATCAAATCGGCATTATCGTGTGGGAATAATAATTTATGGCCACTAGTGCGTGGCTCAAAAAATTAAAAGGTTAATAATAACTAATTCTTATTTGTGATATGCTCGAGTATCATTATACATAATATAAGGTTTGTCTGGTCTATAATCGAGTAAATGACCGAAATAGTACTTTATTATGACGTTTCGCCTTTCATTAAGAGGATCTTTTCAAAGACAACCAGTATAGAAAAGAAACAATAAGTGTAAATTACAAATGAGGGAAAAATTATAACTTAAGATAGTAATCTCGTTTAACTTACTATGACAATATCAGTCGAAGAAACACATTATCAAGTTAGACTCTTTAAACAATTGCAACATTGTTTATCAAATTAATTGTACCTATTTCAATTTTTGATATTGTATATTGGCCAAACCAGCGAACAAGTTTTTACCAAAGTGAAGAAGCACAGAAGGAACGTGATGAATAAAATTACCAATAAATTAGCAGTCATAGCAGAGCATAACTTAAATCATAACCACAAATTTGATTTTGAAAAAGTAATAATATTAAACACATAGCAATTATATAAAAAACCTTCTAAGTGAAATATTCCATATAAAATAAAATAACAACACTATTACATTACAAACGGACACATCCGTGCTTAGCAATACATATAACCCGATTTTCAATTTATTAAAATCCAAGAAAACATAAAAAATCCTTGTGTGCCTACATCACTTATAGCTCTGTCACTTAATATTTCCTCTCATTTCAATTTTAAAGTTTGCTGCCTCCGCCATATTAGCTTTCTATCCTTCTTCCGCAGCCGTTCAAATAACATAATCCTTTGCAGAAATGATTGCTCTGCGTGCCTGACCGCAGCCTGCCGGTAAAGTAAGGACAGTCGACATCGATCGACATGATATAGCCCAGATCTGAAAGTCTCGTGGATTAATTTTAAAGAGTGATCTCCTTTCATATTACCCGCTGAGTGCAGATAATTATATTTTAATTTTTTCTTAATCAAGAGATCATACCGGTTTTAGTTTCTTTCCCTATACAAACATTTTTTACGTGTTGTACACTGTTATATAGGGCCACTTAACTGTTGCTCATCACTCTACAAGACCATCAAGATTCATTAAAAAATAAAGAAAAATAGCCTTTTTTTAACATCTGCCAAACTCAATTATTCCTGTAAGAAGAAACATTTACACTCCCGAAAATAGAAAAAAATCTTTGCAGATATATAATTAAGATCTATCCAGAATGCCCATAATATGTTCACTCCATATACGTTTGGCTCACAGCTTGAGAAGGAACCATGCAGAAGTGTCAAAAATATCACTATTGTTCGTAAATCGAAGCTTTAATTACCGAAGTCAATAAAGTAAATCTAAAAAAAAATAAAATTTATAAAGTTTTGTTCAACAGAATACAAGGGCCTGAAAAACCGTGTCTTCTACTTCGTAAGTGACAAAAATAGTATCCACATTTTTGTTCTCTTAAGGTGACTTTACCGTACTGGTCTATGCTATATAGGCATCCGAAAGCTAAGCTTCGTACATTCCTACTTTAATGGGCAACTGATGATACTCGTTGATACTCGGTGATACTCGCGTTTCGGTAGTCTCCCAAAACAGTATAGTTGAAATAGCACGTAGCATGGCCGCCACGGTCGTATTTTTATCTAGCCATTGCTAATGATACACAGCACATCAATATCCATGTTATTACGTAAATATTCCCGTGGTATGCCGGGCTGAAATTTTCTGGAATTTCCTATCACGCCATGTTGAACTGCTTAGCGATGAGGTCAACCGGTTATCCTTTTTCTTATCTTTTTTGATCGATATATATTACAAATAGAATTTTCAAAGAATGAAATTGTATTCGAATCAACAAACTAAAAAATATCGTCACTTTAGAGCACAATGGTGAAAATAAAAAAAAATCAAACAATGTTTATCAAACTATATGCAATAACTGTGATAACAGCCATATTAACCAAATTAAGTGTAAAACTTAGGGAGTGGTTGGTCTATACGAGCATTTGATATCACCCAGATGTTGTTGGATGTAACTTGAGGAAATTAATTCCTTAATATTGTTGACGACGTTTCGGCTCAAATGTGAGCCCTCTTCAGGTTTATTACTGAAAACTATTGATTACAATACAATAATAAGTGTGAATTGCTGAATGGTTTCATAAGTGAGAACAAAGTAATTG
>JBCFXI010003156.1:0-11813 GCA_038496175.1 Ampulex compressa
ATTTTCTAAGTAACTGTTTTTAGACGAAAAACGCGTGCCGGACAGAATTCTAAGATTAGACATTTTTATTTAAACTCGAAAAAGCAATAAAAACCTTTGTTACTAAAGAGAAACTCGACGGTGTTGAAGAACCCAATCATTCTCCTGCATCCACTTCGGTACCTTTCGTGCAAGAATTCACCTCATCCCTCGAGAAATTCGCCCAAAGATACTAAATAATTCGTCTCATCCCAGGGGAGTGTCGCGTAGGCACGTTGTCCCCGAAAAACCGCGAATCTTCGTAATATAAATTAATATAAAAATCGGTCCCGACGGTAGATCGTGACAAACGATAGATTAGCCGAGGGCTTACCAAGTAGTTTTTGAATTTCGCGGAATACCTAGACTCGATTTCCGTTTTCTTTTTTTCCTTATGTTGATACACTGGTTCTGAAGATATGTTTACAGTTTCAGCTATATAGCATCTTTTGTTTGTGTGTGAGAGGCGTTAAGCTTGGACGTGTTTTGCGTGTTCGGCGATTTTTTGCTATCGAAAAAAATAAAGCAAAGTATTTGCATCAAATTTTGTGTAAAAAATGGAATTAAATGCTCCAAAACACTTGAAATCTTGACATTGGTATACGATGACTGTACTTTGAGTAAAAAAAATGTGTATAAGTATACAAGCTCTTCCAAGAAGGCCGAGACGATGTTCACAACATTCGATCAAATGTCAAGGTTTTGCTCGCTGTTTTTTTTCGATTATCATGGCTTAGTGCATCAGGAGTTCTTGCCACAAGGTCGTACGGTTAATAAGAAGTATTACCTTGAAGTTATGCAGCATTTGCGTGAAGCAATACGAAAAAAATGTCCGGAATTGTGGAAAAACAATTCATGGATTTTGCATCACGATAACACATCTGCTCACACATCGTAGCTTGTAAGTGATTTTTTGGCCAAAAACAACACCACAATCATGCCACAGCCACTATATTCACGGGATTTGGCCCTCTGTAACTTTTTTCTGTTTTAAAAACTGAGGAGAAACTGACGGAGATTTGCAACGATTGAGGATATAAAGACTGCAACGTTGGAAGAGCTCAGGGCTATAGCAAAAAGTACTTATCAGAAGTGCTTCGAGAATTGGAAACAGCGCTGGCACGAGTGTATTATATCTGAGGAGGATTACTTTGAAGGGGACAAAATAAATATTGATGAATAAATAAATATTTTTTGATAAAAATAAAGAATCACCTTACTTTTTGATCACACTTCGTACATCTCTACATACCCAATAATATCCAGTTTATTTAAAAAAAATATGATAATTATTGATCTTTGCCCATTACTCCTCTGATATTATAGAATCCTAGTTTAATTGTATTTGTATTTTTTCCTATATTTTGATCTTCTTTTTGTTTTTGTTGTTTTTGTTCCGTTTGTACTCCTTATCTTCACATTTCCGGCTCAGCATATACGTAAGGGAATTGGAAGTCTTATTTCGCTTTTTTGTCTTTATTATTTGGCTGCTATAAAAATCTACTCTTTTCTGGTTTGCCATCCTCTTTTCATATAAACATATCTTATTATTACCCTTTTCGTTATCTGTGTTTTACTTTGCTACTTGCTCTGTTTCTACTTTTACTGTATTTGCTACAGTTGCCTGCAACTTCTCTTTCCTCTCTTATTGGATTATTGTCAATGTATCATTTCTTATCCTTCAATTTGTTTTTTTTCATCATTATTTTTTTCTTCCGCTGCCAGTTCACTATTTTTGGGACCAGAAACTTCCCCCATTCACCTGCCCTTGTTCAGAAGGCCCTTTTTTATTTCCACGTGCAGTTGTAAGGTTTATCTTATTGTTAGTTCTGCAGCTTGTTTTGCTTTTTCTTATTCTACTTTTTTTTTTTAAAATGATAGCATATCATACACGTATATTATACATTTAATCGTACGCTGCACATACTGTGTGTACCGTGTTATTCTGCTAAAGTTAGTGTCTCTCTTTTCTTTGCCATCTTTCTTCCTTTTCGATTTTCGCCTATTTTATTCCTCTGCTCAGAGGTATTACTACTTTTTTATTCTTTCATATCTGACTCGTGTTCTTATCGTATTTTTCTTGGTTTATCGCTTATCAGATCTCCTCTTATCGATTTATACTACGTTATCTTTCATTTTCTTTTACCAATCTAACTTTTTTCTGAGACTTCTTCCGTCTTCTTCTTATAGCAATATTCCACTGTGTTTCATTTTTATTATATTTTCATTACGTGTCTTCTTTTCACTTCATCTGCCTTTTATTATGTCATTTTTCCTTGCAACTCTTTTAATTTATTTCGTTCTCCATCATGACGTTTCTGCCTCTATCATCTGTCATCACGTGACCTTCTATGTATACGAATATATAATGAACCGATAGTATTTGTTTTGAATGTAGAGCTGCACAAACGATACGTTTTCTCAATCTAAGTTCTGATGTCGGAACCGGCAACGACATCGCCTTTGCTATTGACTCTAGTAACAATATTATCAGACGGTTTTGTGCTGGAAGGGACCGTAAAACGTCAGATGATTGGAGAGTTGGAAAATATTCATTTTTATATGTATATATGAAATATTGTTAATATCTTTATGCCCCCTTCATATAATTTGTAGAGTTATGCATTTATCATTTATATAAAATATGAAATAAAACACGATAAACAAAAAAAAAACGTGTGAGAAGGTAGAATAAAATTCAATTTTATCTCATTTGAAATATATGTACTAATACTAGAAAGAATTTAAGAACGCAAATGTAACATTATAACACAAGATATGGCCTTAGCGAGCAGCTTTTCGCACACTTTAACCAATTCTCCATCTGGTTTTCTGGAGTTCGAGTTTAGTCGACGAGATCGATATTCGCGTGTAGGTATTAAATAATTTGGTTACGATTACGTGACTCAATAAGTATATTAAGGAATTATCAATTCAATTGAATTATAATATTAGGGACAATTATTAAGAAACAAGATGAAGAGGAACCCTACAGGGAATAAGGTGCAGAAAAAAATTGGGCCGTTGGATAACTGGACTGGGACTCGAACTTCGGACCTTTCCTTTGTGGGACGACTGCTCTTGTCAGAGCAAAAGTATAAATGCAGTTCTGTGCGCCTTTTATTTCCCCTCCGATAGATGTGATGATTTCATTCTATTTACGGGTAAAGCGTGTTATATGCTTCAATTACAAACGCAAAGAAAATGCACAATGATTGTAGTAGTCTTACTCAGAAGACTTATATCTATGATATTGGGCAGTCCTTAATATGGAAAAATGGTGGAAAATATAACATTTCTTCTATAAAAATGTGCACTTTAATTTTGTATGGCGTTTCAGCCAAAATTGATTTTATAAAATTTGACACGAGCAACAGTTAAATTGATGTGTTTATATTTCCATCTTTTGTTATTTTTACACTGGTTGCATAGATTAATTTTTTTCTGTCCAAGGTTTCTTAGTTTCTTTACATTAGACAATCAAAATCATTAGGACTTACTTTGATACCATTAAAAGTCGCTCTTGCAGACCCTTAAGTACACATAAAATTAATAAAGTACAAACTATTATTTCCTTTTTGCGATTGGTAATTGGGCCAATAAATCAAAGTGAGTTGACCACTGTTACCTGAAACCGCCATGTTTATACTCCGCATTAATCTAGTGGAGGGGAGGAGAGCTATTAATTGAATTGGTGTTTACTACGTTCAGTTAGGTAGATATAAAATGATCCATACCAGGAGAATACTCTCCCACGGTAGCCACCTGATGGGCGCCGGTGGTCTGCCACCCACTTCACTGTAGTCCTTCCTGTAAAGGTCGCTGCACATAGCTATGTCGGTGATTTTGACTGAGTAAAACCGTCCAACAAGGCAATTCCTCGCGGCCAAATCCTTGTGGACAAGGTTGTTTGACTCGAGAAACTTCATCCCAGATGCTATCTGCATACCCATGTAAAGTAGACAGTTCTGGCTGTTGGGGGATTGATAAACCAAATTAAGAATCGTTGTCATTAATTTCAACAGTATATATTACAATATCTAGAAAGATAAAACACAATCTCTACACGCAAGTATGTGCAGGCGTACACGCGTACACACCGAATCAATAATTTGTTCCGTGACCCCTGAAAGGGGGCAAGGAGAAGCTGGAATGCGACCGTGGCGGTGTCAGGCGGCTGGGACCAATTCGTCCAAATTTATAGACTCTGTGATCGACATACGCGCTATTTACAAACTCCGCAGAAATACATAATTATCGTTGTTACAATACACGTTGGCATATTTAATTGTATTATTCATAGAAACGTGCAAATACAATATTACAGAGCCTAATATAACTTATTGTTAGTCCAAGAAGGTGAGAAAAGAACGAATCGCCTTTTTAAATTGAAAAAAGTCCTTTAAGAAGAAACTTTTGCATCAGAATTATTAAATTTAATGATTTCGTAACATTAATTGCTCAACCAATTGTTCTAATGTAAAATAACTTGTAATTCAGTCAAGAACCGTGTCATAACCTTGAAAAGAACCATTTTACAACTTTGAAAAAGTGCATTATAGCTTTGAAAATAAAGAATTAATAATCAGTCCTCGCACAACTACTTGATTTAATCCTTTTAATCGATAAATGTTACTAAATCGTTGTCTGTAATAATACTGATGCAAAAGTTCCTTCTTAAAGGACATCTTTCCAATTTTAAAAGGTAATTCGTTCCTTTCTCACCTTCTTGGATTAGCAATAAGTTATATTAGGCTCTGTAATATTGTATTTGCACGTTTCTATGAATAACACAATTAAATATGCCAACGTGTATTGTAACAACGATAATTATGCATTTCTGCGGAGTTTGTAAATAGCGCGTATCTCGATCACAGAGTCTATAAATTTGGACGAATTGGCCCCAGCTGCCTGACACCGCCACGGTCGCATTCCAGCTTCTCCTTGCCCCCTTTCAGGGGTCACGGAACAAATTATTGATTCGGTGTGTACGGATACTCATATGTATGCACGCACGCGACCATTTATATGAACGTAAGTATATACACACATCACTAACAGAGATTAGTCATTGCAACTTTTTAATTTGCAACGATAAACAAAAATTCCAACTAAAATATGTTTCTGGTCGTGAACAGAATTTGGGCTTACGAACGAGCAATCATGAGTAATCTGGATAGAAGTTTTGGCACGTACAACGCTGGACACACGTACCAGTGCTGCTCAATGGTAATTCATTTCCACAACGTTATAAAAAAGCAAAAAGAAACAGATCATATTGAATATGTTTTGAATGAGTCAAAAACCTAACGAACTTCGAATAATTGATGTTTTCATACATGGGAGCACCCTCTCCGAATAATAACACATTACTACTTTGTTAAGTAAATTCAAATAAAGTTTCCATTCACGTTTACTCTTTTCGTCTACTTCCAATTCGTTTTCAATTAAACTCTGAATTGTTATTTTTTTCGTGTAAAATTTTCAGTATCAAGTAAAAAGTGAGGAAAGAGCCATTTTCTTTGGGTTTTGAAATAATCTATACGTTTAATTGATTTTTATGATCACTTTCGGTTTATGAAAAAGTTGGCTTATGAATAGCTTTATGGAAACTTTTATGTTTGTAAGCCGGAGTTTCAAGGTAGTTAAGTGTTGCAGAATAAACGGGAAATATTCTGGAACATATACAGCATATTTAAGTGATGTTCCTATCAATTTTTATTTTTATTCGTTTTATTAATTTCTGCAATAGAGCTGTAGTGAATTTGATGTTCAAGAAATTTTATCCGGTTATTTTTATAAAACGTTAAAGAAGGACTCGAAATATAGTACACCTGCAGACTTCTTGGTAATCATCGTTTTACTTGCTCTATAATTTCCAAAATTTTTTAAAATGTTAGTCGATTCTTGTACTAAAAGTTTGAATTTCCTGAATATACGAAATTAAAGTTGAATAGAACGAATAGATTAAAGTATATATAAATGTTTGAAAAATTGTTTTGTTGTGCTGAAGTCACTTCTAAAATATATCTTATTTATTCTGGAACATACTCTCCCTCTCCTCGACACCCGCAATTTTTAGTTAGTGCTGCAGATGGCAACAATGATACATATTTTTTTAATAATAAATTGTTCTTTTTTTACTGAATTAACCTATTTCATTAATATCGCGATATACTTAATCGTGCTTAGTTATGAAAATTAAGAATTAAAAGCAACATTTTCGCTATGTCGTGCTTATTTCGAAAAAAGTAAGAACGCTAGTGAACGCAACGCGTAATATATGTATAGTGTATGGGCCGAATCTTATTTTAAATTACGTGGTTCGTAGGTGGTTTGTAAATTTTCAAAAGAATAATTTTGCTCTTATAGATGGAAAACGTTCTGGACAAAACTCTAGTTAACAAAATTTTTAGAAGAATCTAGCTCAAACAATTTTTGTTGTACAGTTCACGATGTGGTAGAGACGCTAAACATGCTAAAATGCAATGTACTTACATGATTATCTTAAGAATTTTAGCCATGTAAGAACTGCTGACATTTTTAGATAGTCCAATTCATAATTATGAAATTGCTTATTATTAATAATTTCTATTTCTACTGTTTATCAATGATCTATCATCAAATACTGTTAAAAGGAAGCGTGAAAGCAAATATTATAGTAATACTCGATACCTCGTATGAATAGTGACTGCCGACCTTAAATGACCTATAGTACCGATATCATAATATACTATACATCGACGAATGTCATACGAAAGTATTTCACAATTTTGATTTATATTGTAACCAAAATATCAATTAGTTACAGTACCGATTTTACTACAATTATGCGTAACTTGTTATTATTGCATAATTTTACAATGCAAATTACTAATTAATATGTAGAAGCTGTTCTCAGTGATAGTGTAACCGTTAAATACTTCATATGTGAATTTAAGGCCCATGCAATAGGTGGTAATATGGATGCGTTGAAAGAGCGTTTACTACTATATCTATTCTGTGAGTTTCATCGGAGCAACATTGCTACAAAGGCCTAAACAGAGTAGGCAAGTGTGGTGGTCCAAGTATGACGAGTGTAAGGTAAACTCAGAAATGATTCTGCGCTATTATTCTGTAAATAACAGTCTCGAAGGGAAATAAAGGTTAAGATAGTCTTAAAAATTTGCCAGCAAAAAGCTACGTGCACTGATTGGGAAAAAACCAGATCAATAATAAGGGATCTACCTAAGCAGCCTTTATCGATCTGATGTCAATTTTGATCACTATGCTCAACTGATCACAGGCACCACATTTTTTTAAATCTTACTCGAAAAAAAAACTATAACATGTGGAATCATCCAAAAGATACGATTGTGAATCCATTATGTTACCTGAGAGCCTTCACGCTGCAGCTGGGACCGAGGCTGTTGCTGGTCAGTGGTACGCTATACTGTAGGTAGTGTGCTAGATCACCGAGCTCCGTATATTCGATGATTGTCCAAGCGGTCGGCTCGGCGGCGCAGACACCCAGGACTCGGGCAAGGTTTGGGTCGGAGAGGTGAGAGAGAAATTTTACCTCTCTGCCGTGAACCCTACTTCTGGTCGATGCTGGGACTCTGGCGACTACGAGCTTCGGGGTGACAGGGATGACGGTGTCGAGGTTTATTGCCTCGCATACTATTGCCTGTATTGCAGAGTTTTTAATTATTATACGATATTATATTCTTTCTGTTTTGTTCTGTAGAACATAGCATTATATAATATTATATTATATTTTGTTTTACGCACACCCACATATTCCACTTTGTTATGTAATGCGTTCGCCCATTCGCATTCATTTCGCTATATTCGCACCCTGAAAACGCGACAGCTGTCGGCTGCGGTTGCAATGAAGCCGCGATTCTCGCGAATAAGGAGACACAGTTTACAGGCTCACACGTTCCATGCCAAGTCGTTTTTTCCCAACTTATCGTTCAGGCCATTTGATGTTCTGACTGAAGATTGATGTATTATCACACAATATTTTGATACATCATCAGTCCATAAGTAATTAGTTTATTTAATGTAGTTATCATATAGTGTACCATTTATGGTATACGTGGCACTGCAAACAGTTCGATTGTAAAAGTCAGTCATATCGAAACTTTTCGATTGTTAAAAAGAACCTGCTGTATTCGAATTTTTTAAGTAAAAATCGAGGGAAACAAAATATTTTACAAAAGAGGGGCTAGGCAAATATTATGTGGAGATAACATTGTTTATATTTCATTTGTTTCAGTTGAAAAGCAAATATAAACCATTACATGAAATTCTTGATTATTGTATACATATTAGGACCTTGAACAAGTTCTTACTGTTTTTATTGTGAAAATTAATGTTTTATTTAAAGTATGTGGTAAAAAACGTATCTTACACATGTGGTCTTTTGTGTCTTAATATATGGTAAAATCGACCCATTTTTTGGTATCTTCGTAAGAATGGAAACGATGCTCAGGCAGGCCATGTGTCATCGAACGGAATAAGTAATAATCGGAAGGGACTCTGTCCGGTGAATACGGCGAGTGGGGCAGAATTTCCTATTTCAGCATTTTCAAGTAAGTTTTCACCAGTTTTATAACATATCGCCGTTTTATAACATTTTTAGATCTAAGAAAAAGAAACGTTTACACTGTGGCGAACTAACATAACTTTGAAGTTCAAGCTTACCGATAATACTTCCTTGTAGATATGTTACCATCTGAAATTACATGCACATAGTTCTGGTAGTGCCATCTGTTAGGAAACAGTCAGAACTGATTTAAGGTCCTATGTGCTTTGCTCTATACCGCATTGCTTCTAATGCCTCATTCTTTTCGTGAAAATATATTTTATAGAATTAAATTTGACATATAATATATGTTTTCAGCACATTAAATAAATTTGTCTGCGTGTACCACATATGGTACAATGTAGCTGACGGTCAAGTTTTACGTAGAGTACAAATGGTACGCGTGGCACGGAACGTATTAATTAGCCCTTGCCCAATCAAGAGAAGGAAGAACCACCGACGAGCACCTTTAGAATAGTTGCCGCAAAAGCGATCCTATGGAATACAATAATCATTCATACCAGGAAACGCCGTTTATCAGATGTGCGGCTTGTTTTTGTAGTATATTCAATAAAGGACACAGCGAACAAAGGGGGCCATGGACAAAAGAACTGTTCAAGCCTTAGGCAAGGCAAGTGAGATTTTTAAAAGCCAGCCTAAATATTATTGTCATTCCGTTTTTTAATTTTAATTTTTTAATCTGAACATTCTTTTAACGTATTGGCGAGATTCTGCTGATCAAAATAAGACCAAACACGATATAATTACGATCACATTTACTTGTTAACACGTTCAACGCTACGGCGGTCTCTAGGGACCGGTGTTCAGGCCAGGCCGGTCCGCAGGGACCGGCCGCAGACTTTAGGTTCATATTAAAACATATTCACTTCATGCCGCCTTTTAGCAAAAATAATTTCACCATTGTCACTTTCACACTCTTCACCTGACATTTTGAGGGCTAAGATAAGATTTTTGTCTGCACTGGATCAAGAACCATAGAGGAGTTAATGAATATACGTAAAACATTTCGAAAATGCATCACGTAAGACATTTCTAAAGTGTTTTGTGATACTAGACATTTCCAACTGTTTTGTATTATTAGACATTTCTAAAGTGTTTTGTATTACTTTGTAGTAACCTAAGCAAAGCCTTAGCCGCAAAACGATTTCAATGTAATCTTATCTAGCGCTCTAAACCATAAGCAAGACAAAACAGACTGAGCGCATAACGTCTTAGATGAATGTCCATATAAGCGTTTCCTTCCAAACATAAATAGCTTCCACTACGATAAAAAAAAAAATGGTCCTAAACACTTGCATCGAGTAAACTTTAATATGCTGGTAGTGTACTTCGCATTGCTGCACCATAATACCAGCGCGCGTGGCCTGAACGTGTTAAATATTTATTCAGTGGTTTATGTTATTCAATTTTTTTTTATCGAATTATGAGTGTGGCTTATTTGAACATATAATCATATATCGTATACATATCAAAATGTAAGCCGTGCTTCCATAATTTTTGCAAAATGTACAAGTACGACATGAACGATGCAAGAGACACTATTTAAGCGACATTATCAATGCAGGCGATACCATTTAAACTGCTTCGAATATGTAAGACGCACCATTTGAGCGACCTGAATAAGGAAGGAGACACCATTCAGCGAATAACATACAAGTATAAACTGACATCATCGGATCAGGTGTAGACGGACTCTATATTTGACATAAAATTAGATGCTTCTAGTGAAGACATAAGGTTACATATCTACTGAATAAAAATTGAATATTGCAGTTCTATAAAATATATGGAAGAGTTTTAAATTTTTCCGATTATTATTACAAATGTAAGTCTCTATGACTCTTTCCAGTGTGATCACAGCGATAATGAAATAAAATCAATTGTAAATTTGTAAATGTGGTCGTAATTATATCGTGTTTGGTCTCATTTTAATCGGAAAAAACTCCACGCTCTCCTCTCAAAGGAATTAGGCTGTGTACCCCATTGTCTACCGCTTAACGCGCTTGACTGGTACCGAGGAAGATAACATAGCTGAAGGATGTAAGTATCATAGATGTAGGAGCAGTACTACGTCTTAGTTGAGGAAGCTTTAGGTGCGACTTTAAAAGAATTTTTATTGTACCGGGCGTTTCTTTCTCGATCGGCTTTCAGCATTGTTTTCGTCCAAACCATGCCATATATAAGCGAACGGACAGCCTAATATCAGCCTAATATCACTATTCTTTGAAAATAAAATATAAATATTTAGAATCATCTTCTTAAAGATGTTGAACACCGTTTTTTTTTCAATATTTCAGAGTTTGTCTTTCATTTAGGTAAACATAAAGCATTTTGTCGGATCCATTAACGCCATCCATGTAATTGTTACAATTATCAATCATGTCAGGTTTTTCTTTTTGTAATTCATGTCGTCTTTTCTTATTTTTTTTACGACCACTGTCTTGTTATTATTTTTGATAGACAGTAATACAACAGGAGCTTTTTAAATTTCTTGTTTCTGTATGAACAAAGAAGCATTTCTCAATTTTTTAAACACTTAGGCTCTTCCATGTTTACTGATTTTGTCGTATATTCTTTCTTTTCTTCTTATAGTATCTATTTTGTAGGTAGAAATATGTAACAACCATTTTACAAGATAGACATTTATGTAAAAATTGCCTTTGAATAAGTGGAATCCTGTATTGAGATAATTTTCAAATTTTTATAATCTTTCGACAAAGATCAAACCTAAGCTATTTTTTAAAATTTCTTTTCTGTTATTTGTAGATTTTACTCCAAGGTAGCAATAAAATGCCAGCCAATAATTTGTAACGGAATTTTACAACATCCAAAATTCAATACCCCATTTGTGATGTTTTGTTTTTTTATTGGGAAGGTATTGTTTTATTGCAGATTGGTAATGTGTCTGCACTAGTGTCGCATCAATATAGAGTTGCTGATGGAGGACATAACGATGTCAAAATACATTGTTAGTGTGATCTATAATAAAACTAAATTTAGCACACGGTTAGATAGTTAGTCTGGATGACCCGGCTGAAATCTGTCAGAGTTACGCCGGGAGAGTAATAAAACTGGCTGCGATGAAAATGGATTTTAATATACAGAACTAATTCATTACACATACACACCTTACGTGCTTTTTGATGAACAAGTAAGAAGAACGACTTATCGACCCGATAGATCTCAGCGCCACACACACATATAT